>CABFVX010008570.1:0-23327 GCA_902151425.1 Timema shepardi | reverse complement strand
TGATTGATACATCCACATCTTGGTCGAAATAATCAGTCGGTTAGTGTAGGAAGCCCACTTTATCATCTGGTTGATTGATACATCCATCCCCCACGCAGTTCTCGCACCAGGGTGAGCATGGGAGTCCTTCTTTGTGGCAATCTTAAGTCCGCTCACATCTTGATTTGCAGATGCAGCTTACAAGGTTCATCAACAACTCCGGGGATGGAGGCCAAGACGTAGGAATGGTTCATTCCCCGCTTTTTGTTTTCTTCCAACCCCACTAGGTGGCAGGAAGGGGTTACCCCAATAATTATTGCACCTGATGGTATACCCAAAAGCTATGTTGCCTGGTTAAAACTTATGTGGGTGGAAGGGCAGATGTATCAAACTTCACATAGAGCGACTGCTTCCTAATCGTTTTGATATAGTTCTTGTAGTGGATCTTGTAAAATCTTTCTCCAATACTCCCTCCATACAATGCCTCCAGGAAGTCTGCACCAGCAGCAGCGATCACTTCCAATTCAGCATTGTAGCTGTTAAAAACTCTTGCCCTTTGATGGAGCCTCGGAGATGATTGCAGGATCTTGAAAGCTTGTATCTTGCTCTACTTGAATGGAGTAGATGTGGTGTCACATCCAGACATTTCATGAAGACACAGTATAAGAGCTTGCATATCGCCAAGAGCTTGTTGAAACTTTTGAGAGCTGAATACTTTCCTATAATTGGACTCCAAGCCTGGTATCAGCATGTAAATGTTTTGATTCTTCTGTGCCAGGCTACGAGAAGCACAAGAAGATCATTGTCTTCTCCTACGATGTCAACATCATTCTTAGTTTTGGCTAAATCGACAGCTGTTTTGACTATCAGATGGTTAGTATCGGATTGGGTATGGTGCATTATGAATTCATTTTCTTCCAATTGGGAGCATAAAGGAGCCACAAATCTCTGCTTGTTGGAAGTGTTGCTTAAAAATTGTTGTTGGATTACTACCACCTCCATTTTCACCAACACCACCAACATATTTATGGACGACACTCTCGATATTTGTATTGTGTGCTGTATCTCCTTAGTTGTTTATTCAGTGTAGCCATCGAAGACTACATTGACCTCTCCATGATAATTTGCCTTGATGTATGAAGTGTAGCTGTCACAAACATCACTGAATGTTACCGGCTGAGAACAGTACCCAGTGTAGTAGATCTTCTCCGTCCAACACAAAGGTGAGTTTCACCGGGAGCCATTCTGACGGGGGACATATTTTTTCTATACCTGTTCTTAAAGTTGATTTCGTGCCTTTCCTGAAGGCAACAGCATCGACTATATCTAGTGGCCCTGGTGCCAGCTCGTACTAAAGGCATGATTCAAGCTCAACTCAATATGCACGACACATGCTACTAGATGGAATAGTTGATTTAAATTGATGGGTACCACGTCACCCCGTACAGCTACAGCTTGTGTCATCGCCGCAAATGTGATGACTTCGTCTTTCCGCTGAAGACGAACATTAGAAAACGACTTGCCTTCAAGTATTTTCATTGTGGAGGTGCCTTTTTTCTAAAGCTGAGTCACAGTCTATGGCTATATCACCAACATCACCACTGCATAGGGAAAAGAGGAGATCATGTGGTTTTTCAAAAAGAGTGCATCTGCAACCAGCTAGTGAATATCTCCACGTGCTGAAAATCCCACCTTAGGCAAGTTCGTGCAAGATTGGTATGTTGGTGAGACATTCGTGCTCTCACTTGTAAAACCTTCATAGATCCTAACCTTTCTATTCCTGTCACAGCTGTCGATCATTCTGTACTGGTGCTCAGGACCACAGTTAGGACCTTTGTCACACGGGACAAACTAAGACAGAATATAAAATCTTATCATTTATTGTAATGTTTTTTGAATTTATGTATTATGTACCTTATGCACATCCATTTTCATAATGACAGTCAGTATTAAAAATCTGTAAAAATAGAAAAGTCTATGTGTCTATTATATACAGCAGGACTCGATAAGAATAAAGAATGTTCCCATTTTTACCATGTTGTGAGAGAAGACTAATTTTTTTGGTACTGATTATAGGTCTTGTATTGTCAGTTAAGTGTTTGATACAAATATACATTGATAAGCGTTTCGAACGGAAGGTAAATAAACCGTTTGTGAAATAACAGCCATCCACAGTTCTCTTTCTTCAATTTTATTAATATACCGATTTAATTAGTGCTCGAACACGGAGCTATAGACAGCTGGTTAAACGGTATATTTTCCGTACAGTGATGATAGGCGCTCGATAACGGAGCTATAGACAACCTATAAATCATTACACCATTATTATATCAGGGAATTAATCCGTAGTGTAACAATTGACGCCCAAAGCGCGGCTCCATTAATCAATAGTCTTACAACCATGTTTACCAAATGCGCCTGGAAATAGAATGGAAAAGCCTTTGTGTCTTAAGCTCCCAATATATAATGGGGGAGAGAAGGAGTGGGGGTAATTTTCCGTTATTGGTCATGATGTAATAAGGATAATTGCATCACCATTCGTAGGTTATTACGTTATGGATTCTGGGTAGGGTGTGAGGAGAAGAGAAGCATATCATCACCGTTATTATGGAGATTACAGTTTTGGGTCATAGGTTTTGTGGGGTGGGGGTAAGATTAGGGGGTAGCATGGGGAGAGGGCATCAGGAGTTAGGGAAGCATTGAGAGTGAGCATCGAGTCTCATAAATGTGGCCATGTTGCTGAACTAGCTGTGGACTATATTTTCTACTCCACATTTAACATTTTTTAGCTTTTGAGCATTTTGATCAATTTCAAATAAACTCTCAGCTTAACTGACCGAAGTAAGTTTCACGGCAGTCACAAGCCAAGCAAGTAAAACTACAATTATGTTTCCTGTCACTATACCTGAATCATTTGTGTTTGTTCACAAATATGTGCCGTCTAGGTTTATGGTCTGACCGCGAGAAGTGGGGTGACGATTTGGAAGGGTTTAAGTAGTTATCAGAGACAATTATTATTAGAAATAACAACTTTTATCAAAGAGAGTTTTAAAAGGTACACAAAGTATTATCTAACATCTTTTCTCAATATCCTGGCAATTATATATTTCAGAAAAATTCTGAATGAATAATTTGAGACATAAGTATGTGATTATCAATAGTGGGGGGATACCTACCTATTTTATCTTGTAAAAAAATCAATAAAATCTAGATTTGCTATTTTTACTTTCTCGCTACCTAACAGGTAGAGAAAGTATTGTGATCGTCAAAAGAATCGAACTCGAGATTTTGATGAATGTCAACTCTTGTTTCATGACCCCCCGAATCCGAAACAATGATGTCTGTCCGTCCGTCCGTGCCTGGGATTAACGCCCAAATAATTTTACCGATCAGGCTAAAACATAGGGTTTTCATAGAGTTGCCCAGGGGGATTTTTGGAATTGGATAACTAATCCTAAAATTAAGGGTAGTTTTGTTAATAGTGAAAAGAGAAAAAAATATATTTTATCAAAATCTGATCCAACAATTTTATTTAAATTTATTTTATAAATGTTGATTCATATAACAAAACGGCTAATCTCAGTTTTGTTGTCAAAATATATTTAAGGGTTCCAGTCTGATGCGTAAATGCTTGTCATATCTCTGTAAAACTTGAGCTTTGAAATTACTTATCATTGCAAATATGTAGGTCAATTTATATTAGAAATATTTGTTTATAAAACCAATAGTTTCTGAGGTATAGCCAACTAAATTAGTACAATTTTGTGAGCTTTACTTGTACAATGATACTACTAAAGTTTAAAAGTAATAGATATTGAATGTCATGGAGTGAGTAAAAAGTTTATGTTCTCTCTCCTTTAACTCCTTAAGGTAAATGTTATACATCAATGATCTCTCTCTATCATTTTAGACTCAATAGTCAATAATTACCTTTATTGTTGGTCTAATTTTATAAATTAGGAATTTCATAGCAATGCAATAAAATGTCGAAAATTTAGCCGGAAGTCAAAATTTTATTACGAAGTGTTGACCCTTGTGGACTCAATATCAATTTAAAAAATTGTCCAAATGTACAAGTGAGGACTTTAATTCTTTAAAAATAAAATAATAAATTTAAAACCAATAGCAAAAAAAATGCTTAGGTAAGTATAACGCTATTTATGGTTAACTGTGTGAAATGGTTATTTAGGTGAAAGTATGTAATCAACAACAAGCGTGAGGTAGAACAGCCAGCAATCAGATGAGTTAGTCGAGCTATCAAAATCAAACAAGCCCCCCGGTAAAGTGGAACTCTCGTTATCTGGCTGTTTAATGGTTTTAGTCATCTATGACAGTGTACCCCTTTCCAGGAAATTTATTAATTGCAACTTTTTATTTTCCCTCAAAGCTAGCCTGATTTGTTCCTAATATAAAAAGTGTTCTAGGAAAACTGCCCAGAATTCCATTAGATATCTATAGGTTTAATTAGTTTTCATCCTAATTCATGTGGATTAGTTTCTTATTCCCAATTTGCAAATTCATTAAACTTATGAAAAGTACCTATGGGAATTTTGGCCAAGGGCTTAGTGAACTAAAATATGTCTTTTGTTTATAATAACTATTAATTATTTTGTCTTGATAAAAATAACTAACTTTCTCCCTGGGGTATGCAATTAGTTTAAAAACTTACAAGCTGGTTAGGAGAAAGATTATTTTTAACATTTTATTCTTGTGATACTTGGTATAAGTGTTTACAAATGTGGAAATACATAATCGCGAACAGGTTAGTAACCAACAGCCTATGGCAAGGAATCTAAGAAAGCCTGTGTGGAATAGCTCGCGTGTCCTTCATAACCACTTGTTCTGCTCCCACGTAATGATGAGCCAAACATATATAGATGAATAGAATGCTCAGTCTCACGACCTTGATATAAACGCTGTTGACAAAAGCTTATATGCTTCTATAACACTTAATAAGCCTCGCTCTTAAAATAAAGTATGTATGTGATACAAAAGAAGACGAAGCTTTTTGGTTGAATTTCCAAGCATACACAACAATACATGGGAGAAAACAATTTTTTTCGTCATATAAAACAGAACTTAAAATTATCTGAGCCATTTCTATTGTTTGTGATGAATTAATGGGAATCTATCGCTATAATCATGTTTATTATTAATACCCGAGACAAGGAGAAGGCAGACAGTTCTCAAAGCAAAGATTTGATCCCGATTTAAAACCAGCAACGAGAGAGGCGATGACAGCTTCATGGACCAGCAAGCATGTTTGGAATGAAACTGAAGAGCTATGTGAGAACTGTATCACCTAGCAAGACTTTCTCACAACAGAAAAAGAAAGGTCCCTAAAAAACTTTATTATGAAGACGGAGAGTTGGGCACATCATTTTTTCCATCTTCTATAGAAGAAAATAGTAAAAATAGTATTTACTATCGAGGCCTGGATTATATAATAGTTAATTTGCAAGCACAATTTTCAAAGAATGACTACAGTAAAATCAAACACATCCCAGAGCTTCTCCTCAAATGGAAATAGCCTTTGAATTAAGCATCCACAAGAGACATAGGAATGTTATAAAGTAAGCACAAGTGTCATTCCACAACCTTGATTCTACAGGAACTATGCACAGCTCAACTTCACAACCTTGTTTCTACAGGAACTATGCACAGCTCAACTTCACAACCTTGTTCCTACAGGAACTATGCACAGCTCAACTTCACAACCTTGTTTCTACAGGAACTATGCACAGCTCAACTTCAAAACCTTGTTTCTACAGGAACTATGCACAGCTCAACTTCACAACCTTCTTTCTACAGGAACTATGCACAGCTCAACTTCACAACCTTGATTTACAGGAACTATGCACAGCTCAACTTCACAACCTTGTTTCTACAGGAACTATGCACAGCTCAACTTCACAACCTTGTTTCTACAGGAACTATGCACAGCTCAACTTCACAACCTTGATTTACAGGAACTATGCCCAGCTCAACTTCACAACCTTGTTTATACAGGAACTATGCCCAGCTCAACTTCACAACCTTGTTTCTACAGGAACTATGTACAGCTCAATTTCACAACCTTGTTTCTACAGGAACTATGCACAGCTCAACTTCACAACCTTGTTTCTACAGGAACTATGCACAGCTCAACTTCACAACCTTGTTTCTACAGGAACTATGCACAGCTCAACTTCACAACCTTGTTTCTACAGGAACTATGCACAGCTCAACTTCACAACCTTGTTTCTACAGGAACTATGCACAGCTCAACTTCACAACCTTGTTTCTACAGGAACTATGCACAGCTCAACTTCACAACCTTGTTTCTACAGGAACTATGCACAGCTCAACTTCACAACCTTGTTTCTACAGGAACTATGCACAGCTCAACTTCACAACCTTGTTTCTACAGGAACTATGCACAGCTCAACTTCACAACCTTGTTTCTACAGGAACTATGCACAGCTCAACTTCACAACCTTGTTTCTACAGGAACTATGCACAGCTCAACTTCACAACCTTGTTTCTACAGGAACTATGCACAGCTCAACTTCACAACCTTGTTTCTACAGGAACTATGCACAGCTCAACTTCACAACCTTGTTTCTACAGGAACTATGCACAGCTCAACTTCACAACCTTGTTTCTACAGGAACTATGCACAGCTCAACTTCACAACCTTGTTTCTACAGGAACTATGCACAGCTCAACTTCACAACCTTGTTTCTACAGGAACTATGCACAGCTCAACTTCACAACCTTGTTTCTACAGGAACTATGCACAGCTCAACTTCACAACCTTGTTTCTACAGGAACTATGCACAGCTCAACTTCACAACCTTGTTTCTACAGGAACTATGCACAGCTCAACTTCACAACCTTGTTTCTACAGGAACTATGCACAGCTCAACTTCACAACCTTGTTTCTACAGGAACTATGCACAGCTCAACTTCACAACCTTGTTTCTACAGGAACTATGCCCAGCTCAACTTCACAACCTTGTTTCTACAGGAACTATGCCCAGCTCAACTTCACAATTCTCAATTACACGTTAATGGAACTTTCCTGCCTGTTTGTTAAGCACCGCCTTAGTGATAATGCTCCTGGTGTCTTAGAACTATTTTAAATTGCCTTGTCGTGGCCGGTTACCGCAGCAAGTGCAGAAAGCTCATGTTCAACTGAACGACGTCTAAAGACCTCCCTTCATAGTACGATGGCAGAGGACAGACTCAGTGGACTGCACTTATGGCCATTCAGCAAGAAGTTACAGCGAAGTTGATGCAGCCTGAGGAATGTTCATCAGCTGGGAGGAGTATGACTCTTCACTAAAGTTATCATTCTGCTTACTTGAATTGCCGGTGAATGGCTATCATTGGTACTTAAAATTGGTGTAGGGACAAGACGCTGAGAGGAGACATTGTTTAATTACTGCACTGCTGGTTGCTATTATATTGTATTGTGTGCTATGTGCAGTATTATAAGTTGCTCATTTGTCACAATAGCTTATTTTATTATGTTATTTCTTTTACTTTAAAACATTGTTTTAGAACACGAATATAAACAATTCATAGTCACCTTTTTGCATCAAAATTGTCCACATAATGATTAATTATTTTTTAAATGAAAAATGAATAATATTCTTTATTATTTCTTATTCAAAAAAAGTTAAAAGGAAGTTGATCTACAGAACAACTTGCAATGGAATTCTTAAGAATTTGTCGCAATTCTTACTTGGCATATACATCTTAAATAGACAGCGATACTTAAAGTGTGTGTTGTATCTTGGCTTTTCTATACATAAAACGCGCGTGTGAGGGAATGAAATCGTGGGATTGTAGTTTTTGACCAAATGGTAGCCTAAGCCTAAATTAAAACTTTAAAAAATACCTTAAGGAAACGTACCCCCCTCCCCTTCAAATTTTGAGTCACACTACGCCTATGTTCAAAACCTATAAGAGTAATGATTAAAAACACACAAATCAAAAGTAATAAATTAAAAAAACAAATTATAATTCAAGATTTTAAAACTACAAAGTTACAAATATAATATGACTTCGTAACTACTTTTAAATAAGCAAACAGCCATTAGTTGTTTTAAATGTGGATTACAGGCCCATGGCCATCACCAAGTACATAAACCAGATAAGAACTTCAACTCACCAGAGAAATGTATTCGGGTTTTTGGGCCACATCAATCTGAAAATGAAGAAAAGCAAACACTTGACATTAGCTTGACATTAGGCTGCAAGTAGAAGTTTATGATCAACACACACTCTGATTCATTAGCTCGTATTTAGGGTTTTGAAAGTAGTCTAAACAAGATATTAACACGCGCAGATAACCCCAGTTGTGTTTAAATTGTGATTTGTGTCTCGACTACCCTCCCGAGCTATCTAAATATTTACCTGAGGATGAGAGAGAAGAAGGTAAAATACATTTTTGGGAAGTGCAGGCCTATCTGCATTTTGGTGGAGGAACTATTCGTGGGAAACCATTTAGGAAAGAAGGCTCAGTAAGTATGACCGGGATTCAAACTGTCACCTCCCAGTAAATACAGATAACACAAGATCAGACATACGCCTTGGTCTGAGTAGCCACCACTAAATATGAAAACTGTTACTGGTTTTAATGCAAACTTAGAAACTACCAGTAGACTATTTATACATCAATTAAGATATTCTTAATGCTAGACCAAACCAACCCAATTGTAGGGTCGTTTTGGGACAAGACCATGAAGAATCTTCTACCCGACCATTATTACGATGTATACAGTATAGATATATATATACAGTATAGATATTGACGAAAAACTACCAACCAATTCTATTACAGGCACTAATCATCTGTATGTGTTAACGCTCCTCTAAACTCCAATAATGATAATAATAATTCTATAACAAACTTTGAGTACAAACAGAGAACAACTAACCGTGGACATAAAGCTATTATGGAGTGTTCCTTAAAGATGCACCCAGCGGTAATTTATCCTTGGATAAGCTCGGGTTAGAGGGATGTGTTACCTTTCCAATAACTTCATCGCATTTAGATGCTTTTTATTCAAAATGGGGCAGAACAGCACGCAGGGATTAGGAAGTAGAGGGAGAGTGGAAAACCATTTTGAGAATACACCCTCAGTACACTCGACTGAGATTAGAACCGCAACCTCCCCGTCATCAGCAGTCTAGTCTAATGAGAGCAGCACGTTAGATCATTCGACCAGTGAAGCAGGCTACTGTCAAAGTTCTTATATTATGTCGCATTAGACCTCAAATGAAGATCTAAAATAGAACCGAGATATCAGAAGAAACAATGCTTTCATAGGAGGCGTTCCTGTATTTTTCTCTGGAGACTTCCAACAAACTCTACTGGTCATTCCTAGTTACTAGAGCTGATGACGTCAACGCCTGCCTGACAATATCATACATATGCTCAAACTTTGTGAAAATTTCCGTTAACAAACATGCAACTCCTCTTGTGCGAATACAATTACACTTATTTGCCGATATATGGCTGAAACTCGCCAATGGAGTATTTGCAAAGCACGAAGGCAAGGTGTTCTTGAATAAATCACAGATGCGTCGTAGTCAAGGATATACAGGAATTAAATCGTATATATATTTCTGAAAACTAAAACTATCTCATTGTTCCTGAAGAGTATTTAGAAAGAGAGCATTAGAGCTCAACTCTCCATCCACCTCTTATGGACGCTATTGCAAGGAGGTGAATCAAGCTCACTGGTGCTATGCGTGTTGCATCTCAGCCTCGAGCCTTTAGCCTCCCATTCAAGCTCAACTCTCCATCCACCTCTTATGGACGCTATTGCAAGGAGGTGAATCAAGCTCACTGGTGTTATGCGTGTTGCATCTCAGCCTCGAGCCTTTAGCCTAAGAATGCTTTTGATCATAAACCAGTGATGACACCCTTCATACATGATATAACAGATTACCCTCAGCTCATAACAGTATTGTCCTTACTCTATAGCTGTCCTCCTCCTCCATTACGAGTGCCGATACTACCAATCTTATCATTGATAACATCATAAGTACAATACTTAGCTTCCTTGAAGATTATGCATGGCGAGTACATTCTTTCTAAAGGTTAATATCCTTGACGCACAATCTTAGGGTTATCTTTGATCCAATCCTTAAATCAGTGGTTCCCAAACTGTGCTCCGTGGATCCTAAGGGATACGGAGATTAATTTCTATAATAGCTGCTTTGATTATTTTTTAAATAATAATATGTTGATAAAAATTATTGAGAAACTCCTTTAATTAACAATATGTTTATTTAAAACTACCGTTAAAATATATAGCTAAGAAACACCCTGTTTAATATAGCTTTATTGTCAGATTGAACCATCACAGTTTGCACTGTTTGGTGCAATATTTTCTTGCAAATTGCTGGGATTTTCAATACTTGTTAATAGTTGCAGTTAAATGGTTATTCCCCTCCCTGATTCAGCAACGTTTAACAACACAGATCGCAGTTTGGTAACGTGCTCAGTCGTTCTCCTTCTCGAAAGTGCTCAACATGGTACTAGCTAGATTTTC
The DNA here is from genome assembly GCA_902151425.1 of Timema shepardi. NCBI lineage: Eukaryota > Metazoa > Arthropoda > Insecta > Phasmatodea > Timematidae > Timema > Timema shepardi. The sequence continues at coordinate 12,798 of CABFVX010008570.1, read as the reverse complement.
CAGGTAACGTGTGCTCTTGTTATTTATATACTAATAATTAGTGTCAATCAATTCGTGTATATGTATTTATGATTATTTATCATAAGTAAGTGGCTAAAAAGAGTTAATTTATGTAAACAATCGTAACATACATTATAAGTGTAAGTAAATATCAACGTTTTACATCACAATCTAGTACCAGCAATTCTAGAATTAAGGAAAGTGGTAAACAACCCAAGTACAATGGTTCCTATTTGTCTCTGGGTGCTACGTATACTGGTAAAATTGTCCCTGATGCACTATGCGTCCTGTGCAACAAACTGTTCAAACTGTTCTATGTTACCTGATAAATCTCTTAGACATCGTGATACTTATCACCCTTAATAGAAGGACAAATATATTAGTTTTTTAAGAGTCAGCTTCGATCTTTCAAACTTTCAGAGTGTTATGGTGAAAAGTTCATAAAATGACATTAAACGTGCCACCGAAGCAGTTTACAGAGTGAATGACCGTACTACACTTGCAGCAAAAACCCAACCAATCACTGAAACCCCAGTTAAGCGTTGTGCGATTCAAATGAAAGCTTGTGTGTTTGATGATCAAATTAAAAATAAATTTGAAAAAATTATGTTATCTAATAGTACTGTTAAATGTTGCATTCAAGATATGTCAACAGATATTGAAAAAAAATTGTGTTGTGACTTAAATGTAACTTTGCTTTTTCTTTGCAGCTTGATGAATCAACAAGTGTGTCAGATATAGCATTATTACTTGTATTTGTATTTTGCGTTATTTATTTCAGAATAAAGTCGAGATTTGTTGATCTAATGTCAAATGATAGAAAATGAAATCAATTGGGAAAATTATGTATTTATTTTAAGCATCGCGACTCACTTCCCATTTGGGTTTTACGCTTATGTACTAATTATACTAATGTGGCATGGATTAGGAAGGTTTCATTCATATGAAGTGACCCCCATTTGCATAAGGAATAATAAAAATCAATTTAGGAAAAATCACCCCCAACGCACCCGACTTGTACTGAACCCTGACTTCCACTTCTTTGGCAGTCTAGTCTAACACAAGAGTAGCGCGTTATACCCCGTGGCCACTGAAGCGGGTATTTGGGAAAAGTGTTGTGTGTACTGATGGAGCTAGTCAGAGCAACCAAAGGAAAATCAGCATGGGTCGTGGCACGTTTCAAAGAGTTGGGGTGCCGTCTTGTTCGAATTATAACTGTGGACTCCATCTACAAGCGCTTGTTGCCAAAACGATGGAAAGAGACTTAAAACTGTGTTGGATAAAGTTGTAAAGATAGTGAACGACTTTAAATTAAGTTCACTAAATGCCAGAAAATTTGTATTACTCTAGAAATAAGTAGCGAAAACACAATGCTGCTGCTTCATACATAACTAAGATAGTTGTCTAGGGGAAGTTATTGTTAGAGTTTGTGGACTTCACAAGGATTTTTTATTGCTCGCCCATTTGGTCTTTCCTCCTGTTTGGTAAATATCTCTCGGCTTCAAAAATTGGCTTACTTAGTGGACATTTTTTACAAGAATAAATGAACTAATTATGTAATTCCAAAGAAAAAGTGTATCAGTATTTACAGCCCCAGACAAATTAGCGTATTTATATCGTATACTTGAATTTTGGAAGGGATGTGTAGAAAAAAAAGAGTATGAATGCTTTCCAACTTTTAATGAATATTTGATAGAAACAGAACGTAGCCTGGAATAAACTATTTATGGTAGCATCGTCCAACATTAAGGTGGTTTGAAACAAAGGGTTCAGAAATACTTCCTATCTTCTACCAATGACCATGCCTGGTATAGAAATACATTTTGTGCTGTAACCTTGTTACAACATGTGAACGATAAGAGGTTGTTTGACTCACTCTCCTGGCTCCATTTGACCCATCATAGCAAGACCACGACTCTAAGACACGTTGCGGTCTTGTTTAATATTGGACTGATTCGAGGTCCGAGGTTCGTACCCTGTCACAAGAGCTGAGCCAAGCCCAAAGAAAAAAGAAGAATGATATGCGTGAGCTCAATGCGCCCAGTAGGCTGTGTTCTGAAAGCTCATGGAACTGTTCTTCTGCGCGCGTTTAAAGGCGTGTAGAACTTTAGAACGTGTTTTAAAAGAATGCTACCCCTTACCCCTCTATCCCTCCTTTTGTTCCCGCACCTTGAGAGCACATGGAATATTCGGAGTATATATATTGGTAGGGTTCTGTGATGTAGACACACATTACACACTGATCACAGGGTGAGCGACGTTGTCGTAGGCTTATTAACATCAGAATATTCTAAATTCTCTTTGGGCTTAATGATTTTATCATATTCAAAATTATCTTTTGGGACTTGTAATCTTAAAATTTGTTGATTATTAACGCAAAATTAACTTAGTAAATTTGCTCTTAATGCAATAAAAATATATATAATAGGTTTTTAGACGGTTAGTTCAAACTGTTAAAACTGCCTTTTATAATATGTTTTTGGGGAACATTTGGTTTCTGTATTTTAACTTAAAGCCCTTGCATATCTGCTTAACGCAGTGTTTTTCAACCTTCTTGAATATGCGACCCCTTTGCAAGTAAAAAAAAACTCTGGCAAACCCCTGTAAGTAATACAATTATATCAATGATTTTAAATAAGACGTATTTGGCGCTGTTGGGCGAGAGGGGGGAGTGCGCGTGCAGGTTGGTTGAAGGACAATGGTCAGTGGCCGCATAGGAACAGTTGTTTGTCAGTTGTCAGAGTACACCAGCGTGTACGATCGTAATGAAGAAGTTTCTAAAAAGATCGGCCCAGCCTTCCACGTCTAGTACAAGTGGCAGTAGTGGAAGCGAGTCAAAACAGAAAAAAAAGACTTTATGACAATTAATTGAAATATGATTTTACTGTCATGAATAATAAACCTCAACGTGTAATTTGCGGTGAAGTATTATCATGTGAGAGCATGAAGCCATCAAAGCTTATGCGTCACCTTTCAACTAAACATAACAAGGATGCTGATAAACCGTTAAATTTCTTCGAACGGAAGCTGAAAACCTTTAACCATCAGCAAACTACTGTGATTCAGGTAATAAAATAGTATTATTTGTTGTTTAAATATAATGTTATCTGAGGCCTTTCATAAGAAACCTAGCAATCTCCATTTTTTAAATTTATTAATTATTCAGGAAAATTAAAAAAAATCCATTCCAATAAATTCACAGACGTTTGTTGTTAAGGTTTTGAGACATACTTATCATTATCCATTCGAAATTCCATACAAATTTAAAGATTAAGATTTTTAAATACTACCCAAAGAATTAATCTAACTTTAATATCCACCTCATTTTTCATTAAATACACATACAATAATTAAAAATTCTAATACATATTGATATAATAGTAAAGGTCATATTAAAGTTATAGTTTTTTTTTATCTTATTTTAGGTATCCAATGTCAATGATAAAGCGTTTTACCTAGCTACAGAGTCGCATACCAATTCGCTAAAGCTGGAAAACCGCATACAGTTGCCGAAAATCTTATTATGCCGGCAGCCCTGAATATGGTTGAGATTATGCTAGGTAAGCAGGAGGCAAACAAGCTAAAAAGCATATCACTTTCTGATAATACTATTGAACGCAGAATAAACGATATGGCCGGTGACACTCAAGAACAATTAGTCAAAAAATTTAAAGAAGAGCCCACATTTTTCTCTGCAGTTTGATGAGTTGACTGATGTTGCAGATTACGCGCAATGTGTGGTATTTGTGCGCTTTGAAGCAGATGAAAGTATCAATGAAGACATTTTATTTTGCAAAGCACTTCCTGCTAACACTACTGGCGAGTTATTTATATGACACATTTTTAGAAAACACTCGTGACTACGAGATGATTGGACAAAATGTATCGCTATTTGTAGCGATGGTGCTAAACCTATGACTGGCAATCAAAGCGGGCTCATTGCGAAATTAAAATCAATAATTCCAAATATCTCATGGACACACTGCTTTCTTCATTGACAAGCTCTGGCAGCCAAGGTTTTAACTTCTGATTTGAATGATGTACTGAAAAAAGTGATCAAATTTGTGAACTCTATTAAAGGTAAATCTGTGCAAACTCGACTGTTAAGAATTATTTGTGAAGACATGGGTTCTCTCCATACAAATCTCCTTTATCATACAGAGGTCAGATGGCTATCAAAATGGAAATGTATCACCATGAGTTCTGGAACTAAAAGCTGAATTGTTATTGTTCTTACACGATCATAAATCTGAATATGCGAATTACTTGTGTGACCCTGTTTAGCTATTAAAATTAGCATTTCTCGCTGATCTTTTTAAACACCTATTTTAAACAAGAGCATCCAAGAGAAAAAAGAAAATATTCTAACGGCCAAGGATAAAGACAAAGGATTCCTTACAAAACTTTGTTTGTGGTCAACGTTTTTACAAAAATTAATGGATGATTTTTTTCCCTTGTGTTCAGAAGATTGTCGAAGAAATTGCAACGGACCAATCGTTAGTAGTAAGTTCTCACAGTCCTTGCATGATACAGAGATTGCATGATTTGGAAAAAAGATTATTAAGTTAATTTCCAGAACTGAACTCTGACGCTTACAATAGGCATAGATGGATACGAAATCCTTTTTTGGATATGTCAGTACAACTGGCTGATCCGACCACGAAGATGAAAGAAAGTCTTATAGATGTTTCAGCTGACAGCATGCTTAAAATGGAATTTAATTTGCAAAAGATTGAAATCTTCTGGATGAAGAGAAAAGAAGAGTATCCAGAGCTGGAAAGGGAAGCTTTGAGATTATTTGTGCAATTCGTCACTTCCTACCTATGTGAACTAACTTTCTCTTCAATGGTGAACATAAAAACTAAGAATAAAAATAGACTCAAATCATCAAATGATTTGGTTATTAGCGTCGTCAAATTATTAAAAAATAAACAGGCACAGCCTTCTCACTGAAATTATTGTTGTATCTTTAATGCAGTGTAGATTGTAGAATCTATATTTAAAAATAAAATTTTCTCTGAAATTGTTGTATTTTTATTGTAGTGTAGGACCTACACTTGCTTTTTATTTTACCTGGCTTGCGACCGCGACCCCCTCATAAAAACTTTGCGACCCCCAGGTTGAAAAACACTGGCTTAACGGATGGGATCTATATATTATGGTAACTGCCATTTTGGAACGGTTGCTAAACAGATAGCGTCGTTCTTCCGCTTAGCCTGTTTTTAACCTTTAAAGGTATTATAATTATTTTTTACTATCTAGGCGATCGTTTATCATTGTTGAATATGTCAACGGTTTATTAAATGTTAGTTAAACATGGGGCCGTGAGTCGGCGAGCTTACATTTGTTATTTACTAGGAAATCTTTTATTATTGTTGGATACGTTAGAGTTTATTGTATGCTAGACAAAGCTGGGGCCGTGAGTTTACGAGCCTACACTGTTAGTTTGGCTCTAATATGTATGGCTTTGTACAGCCACTTCGTGGCGCTAGTCCCAAAATTGGAACTTTTGCTGACAATTTCAATATTTCCAATTTGGTTGGGACGATACATGTTAAATGGGACCACGTTGTTATTGTTTGGAATAATTGGGGTTGCCATTAAACCACTATTTCATGATTATTATATTAATTATTAATACCCGGGTCTTTAATTTGCCCATTAATTGCCATTATGACGGGGCTAATGGGAATTGATATGAATGCCAGTTTAATTACTGATTATGTCATGTGTTTAGGATCATTTATGAACGTGAGTAGGTGTCCCGCAATTATCAAATGTTGGTTATTAAGAGCTAATATTTTGTTCTTAAAACCCGTGTGTGCTCATTATATGAATGTTAGACTATTTTGAACACCTAATGCTTCATGCGGTCTCACTCTCACATTGAGTTGTATTTTTAATTACCTTGAATAATATAACTCTCTTGTTATCATCCCTGACTGATATTTCTGAGCCATGATAAGGGCAGTGGGGGTTACAGTGATTCAGAAAACCAGGAGAAATATCTTTGCAAAATTACAAATGTTCAATAGCTATTACAATCTGATAATACCTTGAAACCAAAATTCTATTAATATACTCTGGTTAAATTCTGGTGCAGTATTATTCAAGAATATCCACAGGCATCTAAATGTCTTCATATTCCAATAACCTATTTTTGAAAAAGCTAGATTTTCAAGATATCCAACCAAAAATCTAAATATCGTTGGACTAGACGTCGCACCCTAAATGAGAACTCAATTGTCTACAATCAGTCCCTCAACTTTAAAGGACTTTGTGAGATGAAGAAACAACACCGTGCATTACACTTGTGGCCTTTAAATTAGAATTAGAATATTTCCTTTCTATCCTTTTGAATGTATTATTTTTGTGTCAGCCTGAAATAAATAATATATTTTAATAAAAATTCTTAATTTAAAGTAACAACCATCCCGACACCAATATTTATGGGGGCAAGTATGTGGGGTAGATACTATTCAAAGCCAAAAGAGGACCGTGAGCAAAAAAAGTTTGGAAACCACTGCTCTGGATTTCTTATGCATTAATTCTAAACGATAGCTAGCTTTACTTATAATCTAGCATGAATTCAAAAAATGCAATTAATTGTTCGTATCATATATTCATGACATGTGAAAAGATATTTGAATTAGGCCCCATCTCCTGCATGTGTGGTGAACTAAGACAGAATGCAGTATTCCTGTGTGCCTCCTCAAACTAAAAAGTTTAAGAATTCATCCAAACAACATTAGATATCTTGGTCAGTTTGGTAGCGGGAACGTTATAATAACTGATCTGATCTCTTATCATACCTAAACTTGATCAGAGAAACATACAACTTACTTAGACTTGATCCTGGCCGTAAAATAAACTTGTGGTATCTTTAATTATTGGTCGTACTAAACAAGATTTGATCATTGAACCAAACTCTGCATTATACTTAGATCTATCCTTAGCCATAAAATAATTATGTGCTGAGTGATCAAAGCCATGATTTGAACTTGATTTGAAATCTACATTGGATTTTGACTCTTAACATTAAGTCCTCCATATTTGCTACAAAGAATATACTAAAATGTCTCTAAAGATTGATTAATGTTAAATACAACTATTCAAAATAAGCTCGTCTTTGTTGATTCTAGCATTATGAAAGCATACCTGGCTAAATGAATAAAGAAGAACGCTTCTCAGGTCCGGTGAATGAATAACTAGCTGTAAACATTCAAGGTAAGTAGAAGGTGAAATTACAATTCCAGCTCACTTTCTCCCATAAGGTTAACATTGATCCTCCTCACACATAATGAGGAGGATCACTTTCTCGTGAGGAGAATCACTTTCTCCCATAAGGTTAACATTGATCCTCCAAGATAGCAGGAATCTATTGAGAATCTCAATATTGATGAAGATTAAGACCCCTGTAGTTTTTCAGAATCTTTGAATGGTACAGTAAAAATCATCAAGCTCTCTCCCTCGAAAGACTCGCTTTTTTTAAGTCTTTATTAACGAAATTAAAAGGAAGTTGGAAGCAACGCTTGTCCAACAACTTATTGTAGCAGGTAATCTAAATGGTATACATCTACCTGTGTAGAGTACTCTCGTGTTGGAGGGGGAGGGGGATGAAACAATCACCCCTTACTTTCGCAGTAAGTGTATGGTCACTCTAAGTCCTGACAAATTAAAATCACAGATTGAGGGCGCATACACTTACATGATTGAAGCAGCTTCTTCTTTCCACCACAAGGGTCTGAGGACCGTGTGAAGTACTTAGAGCTTAAACTAACTAAATATGTTCCTTTGGCTGCTTCAGGCTATATTCCATTACCAGAAGAGTTGAGAAATAAACATATGCTAAAAATCCCGTATGTGATCTATGCAGATTTTGAGTGCTTTAATATTAAAATATCAGGGTGTGTATCTAGCCCAATCACTCATAAACTACAAAAATGATAAAGCATATACCATCAGGATTTGCGTATGTAGTCGTCGATTCGGATGGTAAATGTGTGAAAGCCCCTGTTGTCTATAGTGGTGAAAAAGTTATGAATACCTTTCTTCATAAACTTGTCGAAGAAGAAATCATGATCATCGAGATGAAGAAAAATGTTGTCCCTATGCACATCACCCCTGAACAAGAAAATGAATTTATTTTGGCTAGCCTATGTAGTATCTGCGAGGGGGAGTTGGGTCAAGACTACGTCCGTGACCACTGTCATCTTAGTGGAGCTTATCGGGGTGCGTCTCATAGTAAGTGCAATACTCAGTTTCAATAATCCAAGAGAATACCCGTCATTTTATACAATTTAAAAAATTATGACGCCCATATTATCATGCAGAAAATTTGAAAGTTTACAGACAGAAGAATATCATGTATCCCAAACAATATGGAGAAGTATTTCTCATTCAGTCTTGGCTATTTACAATTTATTGACTCGTTCCAGCACATTTCTTGAAAAATTGGTTGAAAATTTGCTACATGTTGGGAGAACGCAATTTAAAATACTCCATGAAAATATCCCTCTCGATAAAGTAGATCTACTGCTACGAAAAGGTGTGTTCCCTTATGACTACATGGATTGCAGCAGTAAACTGAAAGATAGTCAATTACCACCAAAATCAGCATTCTATAATCAGATACAACAAGAACATATTTCAGAAAGTGACTACGCTCATGCTAAAACTGTGTGGTAAAACTTTGAAATGAACACTATGGAAGATTAACAAAATTTATATGTTTAAGTGATGTTCTACTTTTAGCAGACGTATTCGAATACTTTCACTCTTTGTGTTTTGAATACTATAAATTATACAGTCTACATTTTTGCACAAATCCTGGACTAGCATGGGCGGCATTTTAAAAGATGACCAAGGCTGATGTGGGGCTACTAACTGACATTGAAATGCATTTATTCATTTAAAAAGGGATACGTTGTGGTTTGTCTATGATTTCTAATTGACATTCTGAAGCAAACAACCCCGATATGATGGATTTTAACCCTGAAAATGAGGTGAAGTACATCACATACTGGGATTGTAATAATCTATACGGGGCTGTAATGTCTGAGTGCCTTCCTCAGAGTAATTTTAGGTGGTTGAACAAGACTGAAATAGCAGAGCTCAATATAATTTTAGATGTTGATGATAGCACTGTGGTTATATATTAGAAGTATATCTAGAGTACCCGGAAGAAATTCATGACGAGCACAGTGACTATCCACTTGCTCCTGAAAAAGTCATAGTTACTCCTGAGATGTTATCCCCATTCTCTAAGTATATACAATCCAAGCTGAACTTTCCCACCGGCGGGAAAACAGAAAATCTAGTGCCCAACCTAAACAGTAAACAAAATTATGTGGTACACTACCGTAATTTAAAAATGTATATTTCCTTGGGTATGAAGCTTCAAAAGATACACCGAGTCCTAACTTTCAATCAGAGCGCTTAGTTGAAGCCGTATATTGATTTTAATACATCCCGACGAAAAATAGAATTAAATGGGTTTGAAAAGGACTTTTTCAAACTCATGAACAGTGCATTATTCGGTAAATTGATGGAGAATCAAAGACATCGTGTAAATGTTCAATTACTAAATAATAAAAAAAAGTCTGAAGAAGCGTATTGCTTCACCGGCATTTATAGCTTATACAATCTTCACGGATGAGTTAGTTGGGGTTCACATGAGAAAAATAAGTCTACTTTTGAATAAGCCTATATATGCAGGCTTTGCAATCTTAGATATGAGCAAGGTTATCATGTATAACTTTCATTATAATTATGTTAAGAGGAAATATGTACAAAATGCAAAGCTCTTATTCACAGACACAGACTCCCTATGCTACGAACTGAAAACAGAAAATATGTATGTGGATATGTTTGATAATATGGACCGATTCTACACTTCAGACTATCCAGAAAAACATTTTTTACACAGCGTGTGTAATAAACAAGTCCTGGGTAAAATGAAGGATGAGATGAATGGGGGGTGTATTCGAGAGTTTGTGGGACTTCGACCTAAACTTTACTCCATTCAAAAGGAGAATCTTGAGGAGAGAAAGGTAGGTAGAGTTGTGTCAAAAACAACTCTCAAAAAGAAAATTAAACATTATCATTATAAAAAAATGTTTAGAGCAGGGGATCTTACACTACGCCAATATGTCTATGATAAAAAGTGAGAAACATCAATTGTATAGTATCTCTTTGAATAAACTTGTACTTTCACCAGGAGATGACAAACGCTAGATTTTAGATAATGGATGCTACACTCTTGCATACAGTCACTGCAAAATAAGACAAATTTGTTCACCAATGGAGACATAAAAAAATCATCCTTTATATTTTATTACGTAAATAGCTCGATTGCTTGTGAGTATCATAGCAGTGCCCCCTGGGAAACGTTTTAATAAACGGCTAAACGAGTAACTCCCAATACGTAGTTATATTATAATAAAATGTTGGTGATTTATAAAAGTTGTATCAAATTAATGGTGTAACTATTTTAGAAACACCTGGTTTACCACCCGCCTTCCCCTCCCTAAATATTTTTTCCCGATCTGGCACTGAGTAATGCTATTTTTATGAAAGAAAGTAGCTCACTGACTATAGGAAGGATCTATGTGGGAGAAAGTGACCCAACTTAATAATGTGGAGGATCAATGTTATTCTTATGGGAAAAAGTGAGCTGGAACTGCCATTTCGCCCACTACTAAGGTAATAGTACTCCCTCGTAGTGAGACCTATTAAATGTTTACTCCCAGCTTGATTCAATCATGGTGGCAATTATAGTATATCAACTTAGCGGAAAGTAGGGTGAATCACCATAGTTCTAACTATCAATTACTGGAATCATTCATGGTAGGAGTCAACACCCTCCTTATCTAATTCCAAATATCGTGATATGTTAAAGTCTAAATGATTAAAAAATAGTATTAACATTACTTATGGTAAAATTAAATAGTCATAGTAAACACAATCATGGTAAGAACCATCTCTTGTGAAATTTATTAAATATCATGCCCGTCTAAATGATTAAAAGAGTAAATGTGTACATCCATCAGAATTTAAAAAACTTACCTCCCGTCAGCCTAGCAAGATTATAAAAGTTTGCCCGGGGCTATCTTAATTGATTTAAGTCGTACACATTACATATAACACATGTTTTCGTCCTACGTTGATCATGCCATGCTTCATTCCTGTTAGAGTAATGCATCACACTTAGAATACTTGTGATATGTGATCATCCTTCAATTATCTGAGTGAGTAATGCATCACATTTTATCTTCCGAAGCATGTCTAGTTATATTAATTACATCCCCATGGATATATTACTTTAATTTAACAATATGGTACTCAAAAAGCATTAAATATAGAGTTTGAACCTTCATATCTAATGAACTGAAATTATTTTAAATCAATGAATCATTATTCATAGCGTGTTAAAATTGTGAAATAAAGTTTTATTGTAAAATGACCTTAAGTTTTGCATCCTGTTGGATATCTTGTGCAGTCTATTTTAATTTGTCTTACAATTATAGCTTTCTATCATGTAAATAAAAAGGTATTGAGATTTTTTCCCTAGTATCGATAGATTAAATAATTAGCCTGTGTACATGATTTGGTGGTTATAGAGGTTAACTACAATTTTAGTAAGCCGTGGCTCAATTTTTTAAAGTTATGAAAAAAATAAGTACTTAAGATTTCAGGAGAAAAATATGATAAGAACAGAATCTTATCTTTTATGATTGCAATATCCTCTAGTTATTCCAACACTATATATTAGAAATATGTCATTAAATTGAGGAAGAATAGGATGATTCTATATATACATACAAAATATTATAAAACCAGCACATGGAATACACTGAAAAGTGCATGCGAAACTGGGGAATAAACTGACAAGTCAAGGAAATTTTACAATACTTTTTAGTTGTTCTACTGCCTAACCTCTATTTTACCTCTATGTAGTGTTTCTCTCCTACAATCTCTGGCTGCTACCATCTAGGTCAGTCTAGTGTTTCTCTCCTAAAATCTCTGGCTGCTACCATCTAGGTCAGTCTAGTGTTTCTCTCCTACAATCTCTGGCTACCACCATCTAGGTCAGTCTAGTGTTTCTCTCCTACAATCTCTGGTTACTTTAAGCTGGTTTAAGTTTTTTTCTAGCTAATCCCGCCACCATAAGCTAGGTATTCCAGAGAGGTGCTTTTTTCTCGGTATTCCTTCCATCACTGCTCAAGGCATTGCATCTTCATGCATCCTTGTCACATGGCCAGCCCAATGGATCTGTCTGCTTCTCAAGATAATCAGCAAATTAGAAATGTTTAGATTTCTGAGACTCATTTTGAGAATAAAATAAAAATGTTTGTATTCAGATTCCTCCATCTTTTGGTGTACTATGTAAAGTGACTGGATTACGTCAAGTTAACTTTCCCCATAAGGGGCCTTTGACACTTAGAAAGCGATAAGAATCCAAGCTTGACCGACAAGAGGAAGGATGTTGAACTATCGAAAGATTGGTATCAAGCATTCTGAGATTCCCGACAACTTCCTCGCCCTTTGAGATCATCGATGTTAAAGAGCAGCCTGAAATCGTACTAATAAGTAGCCCCCCTGGAGTAGACCTACAAGACCGAGTTGTCAGGCCTATACGGGAGCTGGAAAACACTATGCAGGCCTGGTTAGATTTAGGATGAGCTGGAAAACACTATGCAGGCCTGGTTAGATTTAGGATGAGCTGGAAAACACTATGCAGGCCTGGTCAGATTTAGGATGAGCTGGAAAACACTATGCAGGCCTGGTCAGATTCAG
>CABFVX010008569.1:0-16839 GCA_902151425.1 Timema shepardi | reverse complement strand
TATATATATATATATATAAAATATATATACCGAGCGTGGATCCAGGGGTTGTTGTCAGGGGGAAGGTGGGTGAATGGTTTTCAGGCTCCCCAATGGTAATCGTTGAGTGAGAAAGAGTATGTCACCAAGTCATGACTATTCATGAAAGATGCTCAAATTAGATATTCTATCAATAACAAGATAGCAACTGCTAATGTAGAAGGTGTCAAGTAGAGGGTTGAAAATTCTTAAAGATCGGTCTTCATCTGAGAGAAAACACGGGAAAAATAGGTGTGGAAATAACCAGATAACGGTAACTGCCAAAAATTAGGGTTTTCCATAAGTCCCTTTTCATTTTGTCAATTTTTCTTTAGAGATGCTCGCGTACGCCCTGAAATGTGCCCGCGTATCCCTGAAGGTACGCGTACCCTGGTTTCAGAACCACTGGACTAACACATATTCTAGTATTTATTTTATGTTGGACAAAGCGTAGATTGACACTTAAAACATTTAAAAGGTGTTAAAAACAAGTCTGTCCTACAACTTTTGTATTTATAAAAGTTGAATTTCGATCTTGAATTTCAATTAATTCTGTTACATGACTTGCTTTAAATAAGCCTAATCCTACATTAGGGGATTGATGTGAATAATACTCAGTATTAACCTTTTGAAAACAATATCTATGCCTATTGCGATACTGTAAGTTTACTATCAAAATAGTATATAATCGAAGAGTTTCAAAATTTAGCCACATACAACGCCTGATGCATTTTCACTAGCGCCATCAACGTCTAAATACGCTTCCTATAGTTTAGTTATTTTGTAACTAAGAGGTTACATTTAAATATTGTAATTTCACACATTTCACTAGTTTAAGATTTTAGTTTGCTAAGCTATATTAAAATCAGAATTAATAAGTTGAATTACATTAATTATTCATATTAAACTTCATATACAATTTCACTGTTACAGCTCAGGGTGTACCTAACTAACTATCTAATTGAAATCATTTCCTTCATTAGAACAAAATATTATGCTCCCTGCTACATTTTCTTAAAATGCTTTTTAAAATGTTAATCTCCTAGATATAGAGTTCGCCTTTCTATACCATTGTTTTCAAGCTCATTATATACATTATATTTTAGGTTTTACATTGTAGATGTTAAAAGTGTATATTTATTTTAGCCACTTAAGTTACTACTTAACGTGACATAGGTATGTAGTGTCAAATTTATTTTTAATATGATTTGATTAATATAATTAATGAATACAGCTTATATGTGTCATGAAACCTTTAGAATATGACTGGTTTGAAATATTTATCAAACAAATAATATCAGTATAATTTAACTCTTTAAGAAATACGAATCAAGAAAACATTATACTCACCATTGTATTTTGGCTAGATATAACTAACTAGGCAAATAAAATAAAACACAAACTTCTTTAGTATTAAAATCGTTTGAAATATAATTTTAGAAATTCGTCCTTTACAAATAATCAAGTAAAAATAATATAATATCTAAGGTATATATTCCACAAACTTATAAACATGTCCAAAACTTAACGGTAGGCCTACTGACAATGAGTTTGAAAAATGAATTATGATTATCTAAAATGACTAAGCTATCATATATAGGTAACAATATAAATTATGTTAAATAGTTTATAATGAAATAATAATCAAGTGAATATATTGGTATTTAACTCCAAAATTTTATTTTTGTTCTGCCAAAATCAATAAAGAAAAGATTCGTAAAAATATAAGTGCTTGAGATTTAACTATAGAAAATGGTCAAATATCAACAACTAGCTGATCGAAGGATGTTTGTCACAATCCTTCCAAAAATGTACCCGCTTAAATCAACCAAGACAGAACGTTTGGACTAAGGATAAACCCCATTTGCCTACCTAGCTTAACATAGCCTTTGACGGTAACAGCTTTTAGGAGTGAATTGCCACAATAAATGTGAACACAACACTTACGATTATTATAGTTCCCCATTACTTAGGATGCCGCACTTTCTGAGTTCGAAACCATCCTTGACCATGCTCACCTTAAATTGTTGTAAACTTTCACATCTATCATTATCAAGATCATTATCACCAAATCTTACTACCCGTTCGGGTTATACGCTCTTACGCTATGTGAAAATGGTAGGGTGATTGTGAGATGAAATGGAGGACCTACAGTTTAACATGGGATCCGAATCATCGTGGAGGCTTGGTATTCCGCACATTTAGAAGTTGTGATTAATACACATCTTGTCAGAGGTGAAAGAAGGGTTTGGTAATCAGATAAATCTGTGCCGGGACCGAGGATTGAACCCTAGACCTCAAGCACAGAAGTCTAACACCTTACCCCTAGACCACCGGGTCCCCTTCACATCTATCGCCAAAGAAGATTGAACAGATGCCTACTGGCTTTATAAACTTGATTCAGAAGTAGACCAACACACAAAGTAGACCTAATTATCAGGTGTTTTCACAAACACTTCAAACGTTCTATGACCAATCTGATACAAACGAGCCATGTATTTCAGCTGGGATATCCCTTTATTGTGCCAAATGTCCTTTGACAAATCTGGTCCAAACGAGCCGTATATTTCAGCTAAGACATCCCATGATTGTGCCAAACGTTCTATGACTAATATGATTCAAAAGAGCCGTATATTTCAGCTAAGACATCCCATGATTGTGCCAAACGTCCTATGACCAATCTGGTCCAAACGAGCCGTGTAACTCAGCTGGGATATCCCTTGATTGCACCAAAGTTCATGTGCTGAACAAGCTGGTTATCAATGTAATGTTCAGAAAGAAAGTGTGAGACTCGTTTTAGGAATTTAGGAAATAAATTAAACTAACAAGAACAAATTAACTGTTAAAGATATATATTCAACCAACAAATCATGCTGGATGCTTCTATTATCATCCACAAAATAGAAAACTACCAATATAATTCATTTATCATTGATTTGTTACAAGCTCAGATTCATTGTTCTTACTTGTTTGGTTTTTAAAAAAAGGATGCGGGAGATATCTTCATAATTGTATCAACAGAATATAGTTGAGAAACAATTTTGAATTTTTTTTAATTATTGTATTATATTTAAGGGTGGTATCAGGCACGTATCCGGGCTGGCAGGTGGGCTCGTGGGGCTGAAGCCCATCCTCCCAGAATCTAAACAAAAATTAAGAATTATTATAAAAATATATTAGTAGTAAGTTCCTACTTAAAAATATAATAGTAATTAATTTCACTTTCACTTTATTAACCGGACTAAACATCGTGAATAATAAGATATAATATACTCAGGGATTCCTCCACGCACGGAAAAGAAAATATATCAAAATTTCGTAAAAAAATATTTATTACAGTTGACCCATGCTTGCATCCACTAACAATTAATATACTTTTTATGACTTTTGTAATAAAAAATGTACTAGTTTTTATAAGAATGTATGTAAAATTAGTATATTTTCTATCAATAGTCATTACCAATTAGATCAATTATTACTAAACGCAGCAATGGGTCTAATTCAATATATTTTTGTACACAATTTTGATATATTTTTCTCTCCGTGCAGGTCACATTCATCCGCATCCCTCTCCCCACAGTTAAGTCTTGAGATAACCGCCGTTGTCAGATAATACTTGAAGAATTAAGACCCTCCTCTCAACCCCAAAAAATAAAATAAAACCCTTGATACGGGCTTGGGTGGTATGCAATAACGAACCTGAGCGCAATTTGAGTACTAACGTAGTGTTAGTGTTCACTATCGGACGTCATTTCTTAGATGACAACGCCTTTTACTTGCGAGAAAATAGATAGGTCACTAACACAAAACCATTCTAACACTACACTAGCTTTCAAGTAACACACAGCCTCGTTCTTGCATACTATCCAATGTGTATGTTGTGAGAACATTATCGTGTTTTGTGTTACAGTATTAGCCATCAATGTTGTTTCACTACCTACCTTTATTTAATTTTTTTTCAACAGAGTACATTATGACGTCAAACAACATTGTTGATCTCCCAAATGAAATGTTGTTGAAAATATTTATGTACCTTCCTCAAGAAGACTTGGAAAGTAGAATTCAGGATGTAAATCCTCTTTGGAGTCTGCTTGCTAAGGATGTTTTAAAAACACTAATCAAATTCACCTATTCTCCCGGATTCGATATTACCGATCAAGAAATTGTAGAATACTTGAGGAAGTTTCCAAAAGTAAAAGCATTTCATACAATGAAATTCTGTGATAAAGACATGGTATTTTCCGCATTGATTAAGTATTGTAAAGATCTTCGGAGTTTACATGCTCATTTCGTTTCAAATTTAAGTGTGGAACAATTTGATAAATTAATTACACGTTTTCCAAACCTTGAGTCTTTTAAGATGCAATATCCACGCAGAAGGGAAATTTTCGTAAGAATAGCAAGATTTCACAACTTGAGGGACCTATGTATCACAGGAAAAGGGTTATATCAAACACCGGGTTGGTTTAGACTCATTGTAGATGGGTGCATTGCCTTAGAACACTTGAGATTCCAGTATATTCCACATAATGACCTTATTTATGTACTTGAGAAGATGAAAAACCGGTTAAAATCCTTGCATTTTGGCTACCAGTACAGTTCAACACAAATAATTGAACTTTTGGGAGAGTTTACCAAATTAGAAGAACTTAACTTTCATGACTCTAATGGAAAGTCCTTAAACCTACAACCACTCTCAAAGCTAAATAAACTAAAGACCATAGGTTTTAGATGTTACTCATCAAAGTCTACTAAGAATTCTGAAAATTTCTTTAGTTTAATTTTAAAGAACAACTACTTTCCAAATCTTGAAAACTTGATTTTGATGTTTTTAAACCAATTATATGACAGTGTAAATTTGCAAAATATATTTGAAAAATATTCTGGATTGAAATGCTTACAAATTCTTCTTCGACATCCCCCTGGTATAGGGAAGGAACTGAGGAACATTTCCAAAATGTCAAATCTTCAAGAGCTTTCTATAACTGGAAGCAAGGATCTGCAAGATGATGACGTGAAATATATCTCTCGATGCCGGGAATTGCGATCATTGGATCTAAGTTCGAGCTTTATGTTGACCGACACAGTATTTGAGTATCTAACTATGTTGAGTAATTTGAGATCATTAAACCTTTCAAGCTGTGAGTTTACTGGTAGTAGCCTCCATCTGCTTCCTTCAAAGCTCAAAAGTCTTGTAGTTCTTAATGTCCTTCAGTGTAGAAATTTGAAAAAACAATATTTAATTGAATGTACTCTAAAAATGCAGAGTCTTCTAGTAGAGAGCCAATATAATTGATTTAGTATTTGAATTAAAATTCAAAATTCATGTCGATTAAAAATAATTAAGACAGAGTAGTTACACACACAGGTTTAATTAAGTTTTTTCTGTAGAAAATTTTGTATTCAAGATATTCTTTTGTAATAACAATTTATTTATAAATTATTTACATTTTCTATAGATTAAAATACATATACTTCTTAAAGTTTTACTTTGAATTTTTTTATTCTTAAAATAAAATTGATTTAATATTATAATTAATTTTATACCAACGGCAAAAAGGTAACAATGTTTCCCATGAGGTATACTATGCGTATAAATCTATTAAGAAATGTTGTTGAAAATATTATTGTACATTGTACTCTCTGTTTACCCTGAAAGGTAGAAGTTTTACTTTGATGGATTACATTATGGCCCCCATCTTATAAGCCATACCATACCCCTTACAGGGAAAACGCAAAATGCCTACCTCGAGATAACTTGAAGGGTAGAGATAAACACTGGAGACCAAATATTATTCATTCACGAGCTAAGTTTACCTATATGACAGCTCGAAATGTTACTAGAAGTAATCCTTAATATATCACTACGCAAACAGCTGACATCTCTCACTTTGGATGACTAATGAAAACAGTTGGTAATATACTAATGTGATAGTTAACCACAGTAATTTAGGCCAATATTATATATATATATATGTATATATTCGAGGACGGACACAAAGTTTATTTATAGTTTTATTCCCTTTGAAAAATATATTACCACCACTTTCACAAAAATTTCTAACGAATATTGCTTCAAGATGGCGACTGACGAATTTAAACCATATGATTGAACATAACGGTAAACAAGTTTTTTACAATGATGCAGACACGCAGTTGATTAAAATATTTTATTCAGTTAAATATTTCAAAATACAATAAAATAATCATAAAATAATTTATTGTGTGTAAAAAAAATGACAAGAATTTTCTATTTTCCAAGTAAATACGATGCCTGTATGAAAAGGTATTGATATGTGTACTATGTTACACAAAATCAGTAACGTTTCAAAACGAAAAATAAGTACTTTTAACTATGTTTAAAATATTGTTTCGTGTTGTATAAAATGAAATTATTCAAAAAAATTAAATAGTATGAGAAAACTTTAGTTTACGTTATTTTAAATGTAACGTATAACAGATAATTAAAGATCTTTACATTTATAACAAAACTGTGATTTTTACAAGTGTTGGCAACCCAAAACCTAAACATATGATTTTCGAACTGTCATCCAGGTAAAAACCAATCGTGAATGGAATATATGTTTGACAGAATGTAGCTGCCTGTAAAAGTAACTATCAAGTTGAAGCTGCAGTTTATTTCAAAAGATCTACAGGCATTTTTATAAGAAATTACTTAGGCAAAATATTGTTATTTCTGCTCCATGTCATCTAAAGTTGGCCGAACAAACCGAAATAGTTCTATAACATTTAAGACAAGTATTTCTTAATGCATATAATAAAGAGTGAAGGCGTTAGAGCTGTTCCCATTTATTTTTGTTGAGGGGTGGCTGGGGGTCAAGGTTCATATCCGTTTTAGTTAATAGGAAAGTCCTCCAAAAGTAAAGCTAAAGAAACATTATTTTTTAAGGATCGAGTTTTTCTTGAAGTGTGAGTAATTTAAAGCTTGTGTCCTTACATAGTGTTCTGAATATCCACAAGCCCTTCTTAAACTCATAAAGAGGCCCTTAACTTTTGAAGTGGATTTTACTCGTAATACAATATAAATATGCATATGCAGGCTTTGGCATCACTAAACCAACATATACAGTAGGTTGTAATTTAGTAGGTATTAGGTCAAATACCAATGCTGTTGTCTTAATTATGTCAGGCAAGGGGCCTTTAAGGCTATGAATCGCCATGTAAGATATGAGAAACAAGATCAACGTGTGTTCAGCGAACTATTTGAACTGTTAAATTAGCTCCAGTCTAGAATTAGTGTTTCCTCATTGCCAAATTTGTGCTGATAAAAAGACGTGAGTAACAGGAATTCCTTGATCTCTTTAATATAACTGGATGGACATGACTGTGGCTGAAATTTTCTAGCTGTCTTCATATCATTGTGTAAGAGAGAAGGAAATTTTCGTATATCTCTTTCTTTCCTACACGCATTCAAAACAATGTGGTATTACATAAGTGTATGATTAGTTGGATAATAAAAAATATAACTGTTTTTTAAATAAGTTGACGTAGGCTAATATAGTAATACTTGTTATACAATTCTTATATTTGTTTTAATAAAAAGATATACATAATTTAAGTATATATGCTGTGACTAGAGTAACCTCGATGCGATTCTGCTTTCTTTGATAAGTGCTCGCTAACAGTTCCGTCTTATGACAGTGCTAATATCACAGGCAAGAGTAAATAAAATAAAAACGAAAATAACGAACCGCCATTTAAGGGTGTACGAGATTCGGCTTATCTCGGCTCGGCTCTGTACCTGTAGTCTCGTTTCCACTGTTTCAAGATTGTTTTTCAGTTTAATTATGCTCAGTAATTTCCTGAATTATTTTATATCTAACTTTAATTTCCGAATTATTGTATATTGAACTATTTTAATTAAATTTAACATAATATTGCCGAAGCAAAATGCCACACATTTGTAGTCCTATGATAGTGCAAGATAATTGTTTTGAAATTGTATTATGTTGATTAATGCGTGAATCATTTTATATTTAACTCAAAACAATTTAATGTGAACTCTAAATCATTGTGGCAAAGTGGTAAAACTAGCTAAACGCCACAAATATGTTATGCTGTGAAATACAGTCACACAACAGAAAATTGTAAACTAAAAAGATCTCCAGATAATCCCAAAAGGAGTATTATTTGGGAAGCCAACCTAAAGTGGGCGCATTGGCATAGGAAAAGACACCACAGGATTTGTGAGGTAGGCATGATCTTTTTTTCTTTCAATATTCTTGCGGAATGTTGAGTAAAAAACATAACCAAGCTATCTTGACAGTTATTAAGGTTAGATTTGCATGAATACCGTAGGCCTGTCTGAGGTTAACTAATTTAAAGTAGGCTATATAAGTCATTGGGAAATGTACATGGCCTAGGCCTATTGAAACTAATCAGCACAAACCACTGATGAGTCTTCTAATTTTGGACCCTATTAACTTAGACAAAGAGTATAGTACGTCTTAACCATTCTATATTAAATAATTTCTTTCTTAAAATATATTAAAAAAAATTGTTATCAGCCGTACATTATTTCAAAAATTAAAACACGTTGGGCCTAGAATCAATTTGAACCAAAAAAAGAAGAAAAAAAACCTTTTACATTAAATAAGACAAAGTCTAATTACCTAAGCGACCGATATCTTTCGGCCGTTCTAGAACTATTGATAACATTACACTAAGCCCCAAACATAAATTTTACCGTCTCTATGAGGGTATAAAAACCGTCTATGATAACAAAAATTTACTTTACTTCAAAGTAAATTTATCTTCTAATGATTAAAATAGTTGTAAGCCTAGGTGATCACAAGTAAGCCTATCCATAACTACCAAATTATAGACAAAGTAAAACAGAATATTGATGACATTGAAATAACACAAGTTAATATTCATTAATAGGTATGACACTTATCCAACCAAGCTTAGTCTTACCTTTTATTATTATTACACTTTATAAACTGAGCTCAACCTAAACTTTCATTTGTAAATAAATTAAATGTATAATTATAGATCAAATAAACCATTCAATGTAATAAACGTGGATGATACATATCATACAGTGACGCCATTGCTATTTTAGTGTGCACTGCGCAAGATCATGAGTGTAACACAAAGATTCATGGGAAGATTTCTTCCAACCAGTGCGCAGAATCAAAGGAAAGTCAAACATCATCGTCAATATTTACATTTTTAAAGAAATTTGGGCGAGGCATTGTCGAGTTTTATTTAAATATATTATCTTATAAAATTGTTAAAAATGTCTTAATCTTGGTGTGATTCAAGTCTACATACTATATTTGTAGCATTTGGCCACAAGAAATAAACAATAATCTCGGTACTCACCCCATCAGACTGCTCCCCGCATCCAAGCACAATACAACTACACTCTCCATCAACATAAGTAAGACTGATCGCTTGGTGTTGTGAAAATAGACGCAAAGAACTTGAGCTACAAAGACTCTAGCGGCAAAGACATTTCCCACGTATAAAATTTAGGATGACCTCGAAACGCCTAGATGTGTTTAGAAGCTTTAGTCATGCGCATATTTTGTTCCTGAATGTTCCATTTCTTTGTCCCCCACCCCTTTTCCCGTCATCCGATATCTCTGGATTGTATTGTATATATAGTGGTGGCAGGGCTAGAAGTCGTCACTCTTGGACTTTATTATAGTTGAGGGAAGGAGAAGCTCAAGCTTAAGATGTGTAAAATGTAAGATCTAAATTCCTTTTGGCTTCTTAATGAATTTCTTTATATATTTTTATATATATTATCTTCTATATCTCTTTTCTAAATTCTCTTTCGGCCTGGTAAATATTATGTACAAATATATTTGAATCTTTATTTTTATCGTGTAGTCAATTAAAAAAATCGATTAGAGACTATATCGATCTAACCGTGTTCTCTGAGGCGAATCGATTATTGTATGTGAAAATATCGAATTTCATTAAATTTGGGCTGTAATGCCGATATTTAATTTTATTAATTAATCAGGAAATATCTTGAGACTTTAGTAAAGAATTGGGATCTTTGTAAAGCGTTAAATTTAACTTGACTCTATGAAAGATTGTTTTTTTATGATGTCGTTAAGATTTAGCTTGTTATTCTGAATTTAAAAAAGGTTCTAATGAATATTTTGCTATGGCTTTGATATTGTTTAGCGTTAGTTTTAATGGGATGTAGGCTAATTGTTTTGAAGACCTCTTATGGAATAATTGTAAATAACTTATGAGATGTATTTACTTTTAAATGCTTAGTGAGGATAATATTTTCACGATATTTATTACGTCAGGAAGGAACGATTTAGATTCGTGATCTATAGATAATGTTATTACAGGGCTAATGTCTCATTTGATTATTGTAATCTTAAATGCTGGCACCCAATATATATAAATTGTTATTACCTTTATTGAAACTTCACCTGCTACCTGATTATTGAAATAACGGCTTGTTGGAACATTTTGTAAATTTTAATGATCATCTTAGTCAGTATGTTTTCTTATTTATATTCTCATATGAAATTAATGTCTTATTAAATAAATATCAACTTGAAGCCACTTCATGCTTTATTTAGTTGATTTGGGTTACCATTTCCCTTAGGTTGTGTATCCTTTAATTATTATTTTTTACTTTAATTCTGAGAGTAAACCCGTTTAGCTATTTCTATGAGGTTAACCGTCCACATATCATCTTCCGAAACTGGTGTGAGTTGTGAGATCTGAGTTTAGAATTTTAGAACTCGGGTATTCAAAGCACAGAATTCCAATCACTCACTCCTATTGCCCACTTTTTATCCCCTTTTGATTTTTATTATTTGGACCTCCAGTTTGTTCCTTATTTTTACTAAGGAGGGTTCAAATTCTGCTCCACTCTGCTGTAGAGTGAGTGCACATAGTGAATTCAACATGATTATTGTATTTAATTTTTGTTTCATGAATCAAATGCCTGCCATGCACACTGCCTCTGGAAGCTCAATCAGCATGAGAACTGAAGTCTACCGACTTAATAGCACCTATCTTTGCCAGGAGCTCAAGGCGAGAGACATCCAATTTCCCCCTGAGGCTCCGGCGGGAGTGTTGCAGTCTTTACTGTCCGAGAACATTTGTAAGTCCAGCGACCATGATATTAAGGAACTTAGCTGTAACGTTAGCCAGCCTTCTCAGGAGAATAGGGATCAGTGCAAGATTGATTCTGTAACGATAGATGGAGCTAGTGGGCTCTCAATTCCCCCTGTTGTTCCTACTAGTCTTCAGTCGTCTAGTTCCCTATCCAAAACTCAAAGTAGGGTTGCGAGCGAGCGTTTAAAATTATTGCCAGTATGCGATGGATTGTCTTGTCCTGATTTGTTTAAATTTTTGTTGGAGATTAATAGGATTTGGAAACTGAGACTCGTGGGAGATATATAGTTGCTTACTCTATGTATAGGCAAAACTTCAGGGTTCTTGGCCTATTTGACTACCAAGTATATTCAGTTAGGTCTTTCGTGGGCGAGGGTTAAAGGCCGCATATTAGAGTCACTGATATCTAAGAGAGAGAAGGAGACTTTGTGTAAACAAAACGTTTGACGTTTCCAAATTCCTTACGAGCCCTTCCGATTGTTCATTTTGGCTATTTATGAAGCTATAGAGATCTTAGATCTCAATATGGAGGAGGAAGACATAGCTTAGCTCATCCTTGAAAATGTGTCACCTTTGACGAGGAGACATTTCATATTTTTAAGTAAATATACCACCCTTTCTGAACTCTACTCATTGGCATCTAGTATATATGGTTTTCTATTGGCTGAGAGGGAGTATTTGGAGGAATTCTCAGCACAGGTATCTCGTAACGTCAAACAGGGGAAGTCACCCCCGTTCTCTACTATTGCTAGGCCTGATTTAGATATGTAATCTAATCCTACTACGAGGCAGGTAGGCACCACAAGGTCAGGGAGACTTCCGGGCTTAGCGCGAATCCGATGTTTTCGTTGCCATCAGTTAGTACATTTTCAGAGAGGTTGCCCATTGGAAAACGTGTGACGCGTGGTGTTGTTAAGGGGACCGCCACGCGTTCCGTTCAAAAATCTTCTGTTCCCCTTCCCCCCTGTCGTTCGGTTTTCTATTATGTCTGTGTCTGGTTTTGCTTTGCTCAATACGGGTTCATGTGGTTCTTTCATTAGTGCTAAATTTCTGAAAGTTTTGAAATATATATGTTGAAAAGGTAGACGTCAAGTCCTTTGTCTTGGGTGGTGGTAGTTTATTAAGGGTTAATGAGAGGGTAATCTTGTCCATAAAAATAATGGGGTTTTCGTGGAAGAGATGTTTGTTCTGTATTCCTTCAATACCCTACAATGTCATTTTAGAGAATGATTTTCTGTGAGGAACTGAAGCCATCATTAGTTTGGCGAGAAAAGAGTTAGTTTTTGATTTTTCACCCAGGGTTGAAGTCCCGTTTTGTAATAATCATATTTTTTCTAGCGTGTGTTCATTGGGAAATTGTGAGGAAGCTATTAGTGGAGTGATTTCTAGGTTTCCTGACGTCATTACTACCAGGTTAGGCAGGTGCGATGTTCTTCCGTATGAAATCGTAGATGACGATAACATTCTCTTAAGATCTGGTCCATACTCTTGTGCCCCTCCCAAGATGAACATCTTCCGAGAGTTAATTGATGATTTGGAATCTAAAGGGGTCATCCGCTCCTCTAATTCTCCATACGCTAGTCTAGCGTTTATCATACCAAATAAAGGCGAAGGATATAGGTTAATTGTCGATTATAGGAAGATCAACAAGAAGAATCAGTTTGATCCGTACCCAATGTCGAGCATTGAGTCGGCTTTCCAGCATCTCGGCAGAGCTAAGATTTTTAGCCTGATTGATCTCAATGCCAGTTTTTTCAATGTTCCCTGGTAGAATCTTCCAAGAAATTTACTGCATTTGTCACCCCGTGGAGATAATATGAATTCAACCATGTCCCACTTGGCTGCAGTATAGGTGGACAAGCCTTAAGTCGTGTATTAGATCATGTTTTGTCGGATGTCAAGTATAAGTATTTAACTACTTAGATGATATATGCGTATACAGTGATTCTTGAGATTATCATGTCGTGAACTTAGAGGAAGTGTTGAGTCGTTTGCGACAAGTAGGCCTGACCGTGAATCCCGATAAGGTGACTTGGGCTAGACCTTCCATTAAGTAGCTGGGGTATGTTATTTCTTCCGGAAATCTTCTAATTGACCCTGAGCGCATCCGTCCCATTATCAATTACCCAACTCCCTCAAATCTTAAAGGGGTAATGCGTTTTGTGGGTATGTATGCATATTACGCCAGATTTGTTCCGGCCTTCTCGGAGATTGCCGTGCCGCTTAGTGCTTTAAAAAAGAAAGGCGTCAATTATTGTTGGGGTGAGGAACAAGCACGTGCTTTCTACCTATTGAAAAGAAAGCTTATCTCTCCCAAAGTGTTGAGGATGCCTGATTTTTCTATTCCCTTCCTCCTTCGTGTGTATGCATCTTTCGTGGCTCTGGGTACTGTGTTGTTTCAAAGGTCATCGAAGGGAGTGTCAGACCAGTAGCTTTTGCTAGTCGGACTATCACCATTGCCGAGAGACGATACAGCACTTACGAGAAAGAGTGCCTCGCTTGCGTATACGGTATTGAGCGCTTTGCCGATTATTTGGAACAGAGAGAGTTTGAGCTATAAACGCACAACATGGCGTTAACGTGGATGTGGAACCATCCTAAGCAGCTAGAAAAAGTGGGAAGATGTGTGTGGAGATTTTCTAGGTGTTAGTTCTCCACCCATGAATGTAAATCAAAGAAAACATCCTTAGGGGAGAGAAAGTAGGATTTTATTCAGTGTTCAAAGTGCACCCTACCTTATGGGAATAAATAAGTGGAGGGGTGCAAGTAAACATAACAGAATTACAACAATGACAAAAAATTTATTAACAACGGACAACAAACATTTAAATGGCAAATGATAGCAGATTACAAGATTTTGGTTGTCTAATTGGTAAGAGGCCTTACAGCCACACATACTCAGCATTCCCAAAATATCAATAGTATGCATCCAAACACTCCTGTTCGGCCTTCTGAGAGTTTAGGGTACGTAGTGAACATCCTACCCCTCTCCCCAAGGGAGCCCTCCACTATCCAATATCACGTAAATTAAACATCCCAATTGGGAACCCGCGCGATAGAAGTGGCTAAACAACTCCTACAATAAGATCAAATTTTATTGAGTAGAGTATACACTAACAAGGCTTACAAGCCCAAAAGAAAGCAGCTTAGAATTCCACTTAAGGTGAATGAATATTAGAGAATGGCGCAGGCCACAATGGCCAAACACCAACATGTCTCACTCAGGAAGAGTGACTATAAAGTGACCCCAGAACAACAGTAAAGTGGGTCGAATGGCAATGACGGCAGACCTAATTAAGTCGGTAATCAGTATCGGGCACTCCCATTGATAGCAGGCAGCTGTTCACATACATTATTATCTTGATAAAACCCTGAGTTTCCCAAACGCATTAACGTTATTACAAATGATTCTATCTAACGCCACCTGGCGTTGAACCTATAACCTTTGCAACCATGCTACTAAGCTAATGGCTATCTAACTCCTAAACCTAAGAAAGAATAATATTACATATACATATATAACTCAGGCCTCACTGATTATGAATGTAAGTTTAATCATATAAACCTGAGAACCTTGCTAGGCAATAAGAGCAAGTCCACATTTAGGAGATTCCCTACGCAACGCCCTTATTACTCTGACAATTAGCACAAAGTGAGCTTTAATAACTTAAACACTTGATACAAACACATATTAAAATACTAAGGGCACAACACTAGCGGGCCTAGCTTGTCGCAAACCTTCGACTAGCCCGCATAATAAATACACACGATATCTCTTTCTATACCACGCCTCATGCTCTGAATGCAGCGTAAACTTCTAGTGACCATTTTAGCGCACTCCACACGAGCGTAGACTAACTGGGTCGGTGATAAACCAGCACAATACCATGGTGTTGACGAGCAGGTACTCTATGTAGAGCCGACGAGGAGTACCAACAGGGTACCAGGTGTAGACTAGTTGGTGTGTACCAGTCAGGTTACTTGATGTAGAGCCGACGAGGAGTACCAACAGGGTAGCAGGTGTAGACTAGTTGGTGTGTACCAGTCAGGTACTTGATGTAGAGCCGACGAGAAATAACACCAAGGTACAGGGCGTAGACCACCAGCAATACTACCAGGCGTATACGAGTCCGAGCATACCAGCTAAGAACCATCTGTATCAGATTAGGTTCCACTAGTAATCTATCAGCTTTAGTAAACTGAAGGAAATCGAGTCTAATGCGGCGGAGCTAGCTGCGGCGAGCCCGAGGTTGCCGTCCACTGGACGCCATAGCGTCCAACTAGGGCAGCGACTATCTGTGTTGAAAACGTTGACTCGTCACTCCTTTCTTGTTGTAACTATATCGGAAGGCTCCGAGGCCGGGACTAATACTGTTCTAGTGTCGAGAGACGGAGCAGAGAGTCGAGCCAGGCCCAGCTTAGGCAAACTGCGCCTGCGCGATCAACTATGAAAAAGAGAGGGGATAAATAAACATAAGGTCGAATATTACGACTCTTCCATGGAAGAGTAATTTAGGATAGTAAATCGTAAATTTTCATTGAAGATCAAGGAAGATAATAATCGGCGGGTGTGAACATGGGACCTCCAAAAGGGGCTAAAGTTAATGAGTATTTGACATTTCTTCATGAGGTTACGTAACCATTCACTTGTGCGAGATAATCTTGATTAGCTCGGCACAAAAGGTATTTTAGTCATTACTAATTCTATGGGAAATTGAAGAAAAGTGGTCTTGCCTGTGTATATACGCCCTATGCTGCTTCGATATTTCCATGATTCCGTATTTGGTGGCCATCTTGGCGTTTTGAAAACCGTTAGGAAGGTTTCTAAAGAGTTTTTGTGGCCCAGGATATATAAACTTTATGACCCGATTATGACTTGAGTGCCTAAGCAAAAAAAAAACTAACACTATAGGTGTTTGTGAAACAAGTGTGAACTGATAAATTTGTGCATCCTGGGAGTAAAGACTGGTGGGGACAGTGCTATCTTACGGCTATTAGTGCCGTGAAGCTATTTGTAGTTTAATTTTCATTAGGATTTTTAATAATTTTATGAGAGCGAGAACTGTTTTCTGAACTTTAAATACTGAAGGGTATAAAAAAGGCGTTTTTTTTTGTGAATTCTTACTGCTGGTTTCTTTTGTGCAGCCCAGAGATTTACCGTCGTCATCTGTCTTCCGCCTCCCCCTTCCCTATTCCCCTTGCGCATGACGATGCGGATAGCTTCTAGAAGATGGAGAAATGACGTGGTTGATTTCCGATGATATCCCGTGAGAATTTTGTGGACGAGATCCAGCATGAACAAATGTGGGCCAGCCGAAGGCGTCGACTGCAGTGAGGAACGACTGGAGAACATTGTGTGATGTGCTGTACCACTTCGCAAGCAGTTCAGGCAGGTGGTCCCTCTGGCTTGAAAGGGGTCCGACAGTCGATTTGGTGCCGATGGTATAAGGAACCATGAAGATCAATCCCCCCGTCCCTGGTACGATGGATCCGGAAGGGACATCACTGTTATGACACTGACGTTTCCATGGGAACTTCCGGAACAATCTGAAAGATATCGAAGACCACCTCTCCCCTTTGCTGCCTATTCAAGGAGGGGAGATTTGTAGCATTGGGCCACAAGAAATAAACAATAATCTCGGTACTCACCCCATCAGACTGCTCCCCGCATCCAAGCACAATACAACTACACTCTCCATC
>CABFVX010008568.1:0-20109 GCA_902151425.1 Timema shepardi | reverse complement strand
ACTGCTGAGGACGGGGAGATCGAGGTTCGAATCTCGGTCGGGTGAACTGGGGGTGGTTTTTCCTAAACGGTTTTCCACTCTCCCTCCACGCAAATGCGGGCTCACTTCCTCTAATTCAACCTTCCCAATTACTAATCCATTAGAGTAATTAGTACTTAAAGCGTATAACCCGAACGGGTAGTAAGACACGGTGCTAAATATTATTATTATTATTATTATTATTATTATTATTATTATTATTATTATGAGCAACAAAAGTAATATTGGAAATAATTTGAGCTGTATTGTAACTCTGGAGAAAGTATACATTTAAACGTTCCAAAGCAAGAATCCCAGATCTTTTCATACCAGAGCACTAATTGGTACCCAAAATGTTGCTAATATCTCAGGTTCCCAGAAACTCCTGAAATAGACATTAAAAAAACCCTCAACAACTAATTAACTTGACGGCGTTAATTTCGAGCTAGGTATTGTTTAAGATCATAGCAACATAGTACTCTAACTCCTCGCTCATTTGGACAACTCAAGGCCCGCTTTGCCAACACGTAATCATCTTTCTTTTCTAAAAGGTACCTCTCTTGAAACCAATCAAGGTGATTGTTTTAATTCGCGCACATGAACAACAGTACGCTACTGTGTCTTGAAGGACATACAAAGAAACCTAAAATTATATGATGAGTGGGAATATCGGGACTCAAACTACGGTCAGGTTTTACACTCCATGGTTGACCTGGCGGACTAGGGGTAAGTTGTCAGACTTCTGTGCTCGGGGTCCGGGGTTCATTCCTCGGTCCCGACACAGATTTATCTGATTGCCAAACCCTTCTTTCACCTCCGACAAGACGTGTATTAATCACAACTTGTGAATGTGTGGAATACCAGGCCTCCACCGTGGTTCGGATTCCACGTTAAACTGTAAGTCCTACATTTCATCTCACCATCACCCTACCATTACACATTAGCATAAGTATGTATAACCCGAACGGGTAGTAAGACCCGGTGATAATAATAATATTTACACTCCACGTAAATCCGGGTGCATTTAATCTAAAACTCAACCCTTCTCATCGTTATTCCATTGGCCTAATTAATGTATGGGGCAATAATTTAGTCTAACTAGACATTCAAATGAGCTGAACAATGAAATATTTATAATATATAAAGAAAAATAATTTTTGTATAAACAGTTTAAAAGTGATAAAATTTTATAATTTTTAATCATATATAAATATTGGTCATTTTTATACCCCAATAATTTAATTTGATCTCATTTTGTAGTACACGGTATTGTTTTTATTTAGAATATTTTTTGTAACCTAACACTAATCGTTAATTTTTATTAGTATGTCCTAAGTTTATATTTTAAATTCATATTTGAGGAAATGGGTCTTGTTTTGGAGGCTTAAACTGTTCAGCCATCGCTACGTGTATAAATCGAAATAAAAATAAAACGTATTATCTCAACTATAATAATTACCTATTCCTCTGTCCATCCAAATAAATCTCGAAGCCCAGAAAACCTCGTAAGTTGAAATTTTTCAGGCAGGTAGCCCTGAACCCAAAAGGGTGTAAGAATACGTGGTGATCGAAAATTCAAATGGGGGGGCCCTCAATAATCGAACCTTCCCTCTTTCATTTAAGTAAAAAATTTGATATAGTATACTTATTTACTCAATAATTTAAATTCGCCGTTCAGATTTTGAGAGTCATTAATTGAAATGCACCTTTCAGATTTTGAGAGCCATTAAAAAATCTCAACCTCTCTGATTTTGAGGTAAAGTGCTCGCTTCAGGATAAGAGTCTCGTGGGTTCAAACCCAGCCGGGGGTTGACGTATTTATCTCAAGCGATAAAAACCCGTAGCACATCGCAGGGAAAGTAAAGCCGTCTGTACCATGTCGATTGTGGCGTGAAAGAGAACCCTGGAAGGTATGTGAAAATACCTCTACCGGCAAAATTGATAGGCTCTTTTGCTCTCGCTCATAGAAATTTTCGTGTGCTGATATAATCAGTCATTTCAGAAAGTAAATACCTCAAATAAATATTATTATTATTATTATTAGTCACCGCGTCTTACTACCCGTTCGGGTTATACGCACTTACGCTAATGTGTAATGGTAGGGTGATTGCTAGATGAAATGAAGGACCTAAAGTTTAACGTGGGATCCGAACCACGGTGGAGGCCTGGCTTTCCCCACATTCACTAGACGTCTTGTCAGATGTGAAGGAAGGCTTTGGTAATCAGATAAATCTGTGACGGGACCGAGGATTGAACCCCGGCTGCCAGCATAGAAGTCTGATACCTTACCCCTAGACGACCAGGTCACCCTCTAATAAATAAATAAAAAAACATTAAAAAATTATTCCCATTTACTAAACAAAGAGGCCATTGATTTTTAAGGAGGTTCTTTGCTAATAATAACAATAATTATAGCTATCAGTAGTCATATAATTATTATTTAAGAAATAACTATAGGGAAGGGGTGCCAGGAGAAAGGTGTTGGGGTGAAACCAAAATTGGTGAGCCCTCCCTCCGTGCGGCACTTCTTTTTGAACGCAATACTAATGGATGTCAGCTTACACGTATTAGTCAAACATAGCGAGTAGCACATAATTATTCTCTCTGAGACTGTTTGTTTGCTGAATAGAGAGCGGGGATGACATGCTATAGTGGTCGCCACGAATGAGCTCCTCAAGGTGGGATGAAAGAAAACGTTGAGTTAAGGTGGTCGTCCTGTTCAGTGAGGGAAGTATCAATCGCTGTTAGACACACAGCTTAAAATTCAATTGTCTGTAACTACTTCTCTATTATATCGAAGCTTATACTCCCTTTCGCCACTCACCTACAATCACCCTTTTTCCGATCGATAAGAAAGAGTGGAAAGAAAACTACGAAACTTCCCATCTCAAGGAAAAAAGGAACGCTCGTTGCTAGTTCTTAAATAATTTAAAAAATTTCTGTTAACCTATCAAAAAATGACTATTAGAGTAAGACTAAATCTAAGAGTCCTTTTTCATCAAGTCTAGTTTCATAGCTTCACAAATATGATTGAAATGTATTTTATTATGAGCTGACGTCACATTTCCAATTATATAATCTATTAATAAAACCCAAAATATAGGGTTATTAAATATTTCGACTTTATTTTGGCGGGAACCGTTTTTTGAAATAATGCATTGTAGATTTAAATATTGCGTCAGAGCTGAACTTATATGCGTAGATTGCTAGCTTACCGAGATGAGCCCTTAAGGGCCACTACAGCAAAAAAAAATTGCCCTTAACAAATTATATACCGTACTCCTATTTAATTAGATACGTTTATTTTAATTTTATCCACGTTGTAGTATCAACAATTTTTGAATATATGTTATAAGCCACTGCACAATTTGGACAAAATCTTATGAAATGTATTTTTTTTCAAATAATGCAATACCTATGACAAATATTAAAGAACTGTTGAGATTACTTTGTCTATAAAATTAAACTAAATGTTTCTACTTAAGAAATATTTATTTATTTTAACCA
Source organism: Timema shepardi (assembly GCA_902151425.1). Classification (NCBI taxonomy): domain Eukaryota; kingdom Metazoa; phylum Arthropoda; class Insecta; order Phasmatodea; family Timematidae; genus Timema; species Timema shepardi. The sequence continues at coordinate 16,584 of CABFVX010008568.1, read as the reverse complement.
TTAAATTTATTTTTGTTATAAAAACAGTAAATATATTTATTTATTTTAACTAGGCACCCTTCCATCCCACTTTAAGTAAAATAAGCATAATCACTGTTGTACTTTTAAAAAAATATTTACATAACTTAAGGAGGGTCATGAAGAGGAATAATGGACTAATATCCTACTGCTACGCTCACATGCGGTTGACTTGAGGACTTCGTCTAAATTTCTAACCAGCCACAGTGACCCATTCGGTAAAAAAAGGTTAAATTAGGAAGTCAAGTACCTTGGATATTGTGGTTACTATCATAGTTTACAATTGTCTTTTGAAAAGGTTTTTCCAAGGTGCTAGGACTTAGTATTAAGGTTAAATTAACTGTGTTAGTTTTAAAATGGTTTGTTGAAAATAACCATTGTTAAAAAAATTCTTATTAAATATTCTATCCTTGTATTTCTATTTGAGGGGATGTAGAGAGGAACAGCGGGCTTTGGGGGACTTTAGCTATACCCATGATTGGGCCTAACGTAATTAATTGATTGTACAACTTTGTTGACCCACGAAATTATCCAGAAGTAAAGATGAAAGAGGGTAAATATATGGCTCGTCTTATTACTAGGATATTGTAATTCTTGGAGATATGTTTGGATGTGTAGGATTGTGTGTGTTCTCTTAGGTTAAGACGGGTTGTAAGTCATAACTTGATATGTTCTGAAATTGCAAATAAATCATCTAGTATTTCGTAATAAATTTTTTAAGCAGTTGTTTTGGGCCGAGATTGTGGCGAGCACTGTAGCAAGTGCTTCCCATTCACAAGAAGTTCTCAGTGTCACAATTTAGGGTGAGTAACATATGTTTTCTTTGAAAAGGGGGAGAGAGGGGATGGAGGAAATCTGTCAAGGTCATACCATCTAACTGTAACCCGACCTTTCCTCTCTCCTCCCCTTTGCCAGTCGGTCGATAAATAAACAACCCTTGGTGTAGTAGAGTTGGTTCTCACACAGCAAGTTGAGTTGGTTGGGGGGTGCCGATACGCGCCCACCCAGTTGGGCAGAAGCGACCTTGGTGGGCTGCCGCGCTGCGACAAGGGTGGGTGGTGTGGGTCATTCATTTTTGATTGGTACCCTCAAGGTGAAGGTTATCAGTGACTGAATCAAATATATGATTAAAGTAAATATTATTATTATTATTATTATTATTAGCACTGCGTCTTACTACCCGTTCGGGTTATACGCACTTACGCTAATGTGTAATGGTAGGGTGATTGTGAGATGAAATGGAGGACCTACAGTTTAACGTGGGATCCGAACCACNCCCTGCTGATTTGTTGGGTATTGCCCGCCCCCCCCCCCCGGTCTATTATATGTTTTAACAGAACGGATTGGTGTATTAATTAAGTTAAGTTTGTGTTGCAAAAAAAAAATCTTATTGATAGGTGGAACAAAGTTAAATGTCGATCAACAACCTTTGTGCGTAGTTGGCTAACGCGCTAGTCGTGTTGAGCTCGACTGCTGAGGACGGGGAGATCGAGGTTCGAATCTCGGTCGGGTGAACTGGGTTTTTTTTCCTAAATTATTTTCCACTCTCCCTCCACGCAAATGCGGGTTCACTTCCTCTAATTCGACCTTCCTAATTTCTAATCCATTAGCCTAATTAGTACTTAAAGCGTATAACCCGAACGGGTAGTAAGACGCGGTGCTAAATAATAATAATAACCGTTGTGAATTTTTGAATCGAATCCCGATGGGGGTAAAAATGCAAGCTACACGTCCCGCAAAAATAGATAGTTTGCGAATCATGTAGAATTCAACACCCTAGGCTGATAACACAACTGTACCTATTAAAAAGTTATATAAGTTGAAATATTAATCATTTAAAAAAATAGGAAGTATGAGGCAAAGGGCGCCCATCATACCTTTATTATTTCTTAGAGTGGGCGTAGCACTCATTCCACCAAAAATAAGGATATATTTTACTATAAAACTAAACCCTAAGTTCACTTCTTTTTTTTGTTATCACCACGTCTTAATATCTGTTCAGGTAATACGATATTTTATAATTACTCTAATGTGGTAATAATAAGGAAAGAAGAATTTTAGAAGTAATCTACTCGCATTTGCTTGGAAGGAGATTGGGAAACTTAAAGCAATAACCACCCGACCGGGATTTGAGCCCCAACCTCCCCATCATCAGCAGGCCTGTCTAACACGAGAGTGACGCCTTGGGTTAGACCATCCGGCCACTGAAGCGGGTATTGTAAAGTCCATTCACCGTAGGAATGTTTTCTGAAAGGCCTTTTACCATACCAGAAATCTATTATATAGTAGGATATTGGTAGGAAAAAAGACCTTTCAGAGAGTAATACCCACCGTGAATGTAATATACGTTGTTCCAAGTCTATAGAGGCCCCGAGAAAGCTGTGGCATCTTGTGGTTTTCCGGTAGACTCGTGATACAGCCGGGCGTAGGGGCAAATAAATATATCTTATACCGATATTCGCAGGCGACACTTGTCAGATTCGCTCATGGGAACCTCACATTGCTGCCGTCGCCATCTTTTCCGTCTTTACGAGATCGTAACCGGCCAGGAAATACTTCATCTCTTACTTTTTTTTATATATTTATTAGTACCATATGGGTGAGCTGGCGGTCTAGGGGTAAGGTGTCAGACTTCTATGCCGGCGGCCGGGGTTCAATCCTCGGTCCCGGCAAAGATATTTATCTGATTACCAAACCCTTCCTTCACCTGTGACAAGACATCTTGTAAATGTGAGGAATGCCAGGCCTCCACCGTGGTTCGGATTCCACGTTAAACTGTAGGTCCTTCATTTCATCTCACAATCACCCTACCATTACACATTAGAGTAAGTGCGTATAACCCGAACGGGTAGTAAGACGCGGTGCTAATAATAATAATAATAATAATAATAATAATAATAATATTAGTACCATGTCCTATTACCCGTTCGGGTTGTACGCCTGTTTACTAACTATGCCAATGGGTTTAGGGATGAGGAGGGCTATATTCATACAAAGTGTACCCCTATTTGTGTGAAGGGAGAGTGGAAAAACCACCCTCAGTACACCCAATTGAGATTTGAACTTTGATCTTCTCGTCATCGGCAGTTTATTCTACGTTGAGAGTAGCGCCTTAGACCATGTGGCCATTGAAGCGGGTTTAATTCTTAATCATTACGTCCATAACAATGCGAGAGGATTGGACCCTTATTAGGTCCATGACCTTGATAATGTTGATGTTGGATAGGCGCCTGGCATCTTACCTATCAAATATTTCTGGTTTGAATCCAGACGCTGGATACATAACATTTGTTCGGGCAACTTAAAATTATTATTATTATTATTATTATTATTATTAAATCCACTATATTCATAAACACGAGAATGTAGATTGTTAAAATAAATTTACATTCATAAGATCTATATCGAAGTGCAGTGTTCATGATCCAGAATAAAACATCATTATGATTTTTTTATCAATAACAAATACATTAACTATTACCTTCAACGATTAATAAAGTATTTGCAAAAAAAAAAAGTGTAAGTGCCATCGAAAAAAAAAATCAACGTAACCGATAATTTAAATTTAAAATATTTCTTCACTAATTTAAGGAGACTCACGAACAGACATGTTATAGAATAATATTTTACTACTACGCTTAGGTGCGGTTAACTTAAGAACTACGTACAAAAATTATACCCAGCCACTATGACTCTTTGAGTAAAAAAAGCTTGGATATATTTTAAATTCTGTAAGAAAATATGTTTTATTAAAATTTAACCAACTACATACATATAATTACCCTGCTTCAGAGGGCATACAGACTAAGGTGTCGATCTAGTCTGTAATGAGGAGGATGAGGTTTGAGTCTAGAACAAGTGTGTTGAGATGGTTTTGCCACCACGAAAATGCGGGTACATTACTATATGACATCGCTGACCACAAGTGTCTTACGTGGAAATACTTGTCTTGTCATCCCCTACAACCTGTATAATGTGGCCCATGGAGTTCTGAACAACCCCGTATATTAGTAGGATTACATAATAACCTCCTTAGCACCGCGTCTTACTACCCTTTCAAGTTATACGCTAATATACTAATGACGATAATGATTTTAGGGCTTAGGAATGTTATATTTATAGGAAGTGTACCCGAATTTTCGTGGAGGGAGAGTAGAAAACCATCTTAGGGAAAAACACACTCGACCGAGATTCGAACCTCAATCACCCCGTTGTCGGCAGTCTAGTCTACTGCGAGAGTAGCGCGTTAGACCACGTGGCCCCTGAAGTGGGTTACTTATATTGTTCCTGGTTGTTTATTTGCCCATTTAACCCCTTTCATTGGTGGGGGGGGGGGGGGGAGAATCGGTAATTTAGTAATATGTGTCGGGGATCAAACTAAATACTACCATCTAAACCGTTTCGGCCCTCGTAAGAAATCGAATCTCAAACTCAAAGATCAGTAGCCTAGGTAAAAGCTACCAATTGGTTGATTATCCTTCCCCAACATTTTATCTTGAGGGATATTCTTATTAACATGTTGGTAGATAGTAAGTAGCCTGATAGATTTTTCCACATTGGCTCCGGAAATAACCACAACTTCACACAATTTTTTGTTTTGTTTTGTTATCTGGCTAGACTGAGAGATCAAAGAAAGGATCCAGATGTCAACCCGTTGGAAGTCGTTGTGACCTCGTGGAGAGAGTGTGTGTGTGTGTTTGTGTGTCTGTGTGTCCAGTAATTAGTGTCACAAAGACATATGTGAAGAAAGTCTCTAGAAATTAATTTTTTCCGGATGTGTGATGGCTTCTTATTCAATTGTAAAAACTGCCAATAAGCTAAAGCAGTCTGCCTAAATAGCCTAGACTGCCAATTTGTTTGTTGAACTTGGGTGAAATATTTTGCAAAACTGGTAATAATACATGAGTTTTGGTGTTTACTGGAATGAAAACCATATCCTATGAGCCACCTCCGTGGTCTAGTGATTAGAATTCCTGGCTACAGGTCCTGAGGCTACGGGTTCGATCCCCGGTGATTACAGAATCTTTTCTGGGAAGCAGTGGGCCCGAAACGGAGTCAAACTCAGCCCCGTGAGGACAAATGAGGAGCTACTTGAATAAATAGGTAGTGGTGCTGGTCTAGAAAAACTCAGATTAACAGTCGGATAGTTCGTTGCGCTGACCACATGACACCCTATATCCACAAATGTTAGCACTACATTGCTAACGGGTTGGTATAGCTAGATCGCGGGCTCATGCAATGGAGTTTCTTTTTTATATTTGTATATACTTGTAAACATAGTTTAAAAGTTTATATTTTTCCACTCAAAAAGGTTTGGTTGATCGTTAAGACCAAAATGCTCCGGTATAGATGCGTAGAATGGATCTTTATGAATAGAATAGTGTTATTTCATAGAGAGGGGTCACAACACACATTGTACTGCCATTTGTATTTTCCTCCTCCCGTGTTTGTTCTCCTACTGCCGAGCAACCCCACCTAGTAGCGTTATAAGCCCACTTTATTTATGGCGTTTAGGTATTTCTGTTCGCCTTTTCAGCCCCTTAAAAACTATTAGGCATACGTAATTGTATGGAATTATGTTATGGGGGTGGTTAATTATTGAATCATGTCGCCATTTTTGGGTAGCCATATTTTTAAGGTCCCTTTTGGCGGGCCTTACATTTCAGGCTTTGCTAGTTTAGTTATTTACCCTGTCCTGTCTCTTATTCGCGGGTATGTGGGTGCGATAGATTATTAGATTACAATTGAGATTAGTAATGTAATATCAAATAATTATTTATTAAACATCATCACTGCTTATATTTTATTTATTTGATGTGTTTAACGAGAACTCTCTGCACCAACTGATTATTCCATCACACGAGTATTTCTATGAGCAAGAGCGAAAGGCTCTACCAATTTTATCGGAAATGTATTTTCACATACCTTCCACGGTTTTTTAACATGCCACAATCGACATGGGGACCCGACGGTTTTACTTCCCCTCCGAAGGAAGTTGTTATACGGATTTTTATCGCTCAAGAAAAATCTGTTGACCTCGGCTGGGTTTGAACCCACCCATATCGGCTCCTGAGGTGAACACTTTACTCATAGACCACCAAGGTTGACATCTTTGATCTGAGCGAAGTAATTACGCCACCATATATAACATTTATTTTAATTAAATTATACAAGGTGACCTGGTGGTCTAGGGGTAAGGTGTCAGACTTCTGTGCTGGAGGTCCGGGGTTCAATCCTCGGTCCCGGCACAGATTTATCTTATTGCCAAACCCTTCCTTCACCTCTGACAAGACGTGTATTAATCACAACTTGTGAATGTGAGGATTGCCAGGCCTCCACCGTGGTTCGGATTCCACGTTAAACTGTAGGTCCTTCATTTCATCTCACAATCACCCTACCATTACACATTAGCGTAAGTGCGTATAACCGGAATGGGTAGTAAGACGCGGTGATAATAGTAATAATAAAATTACATGCCCGGCACGAATTATGCGTTTTACCCCCACGAGATGTTGGTTGAAAATTGGAGGGGATGGGGGGGAGAGCTACCCGCTACGGTGCCCGCGGGGTTAAACGCGCTACTCTCGCAGTAGACTAGACTCACTACAACGGGAAGATCGAGGTTCGAATCTCGGTTGGTTGTACTGAGGCTATGTTTTCCTAAATGTTTTCCCATTCTCCCTCCACACAAATGCAGGTATGCTTCCTATAAATATTGTCTCCTCAATCCTTAAGAACCATTAGCCTAATTATTAAATTTTGATTATATTAGCGTATTAAATTTATTATTAATGAGTTTAAGGGCTTTATAAAATCATGTCGACTGTCGTAACATAGTTTACGAATGATTTAGATGAGGCTTTACAATAGTACTCTTGTTTACGCCAGAATCACCCATTTATCGACGAGTTTTAGTGGGTTTTTTTATACATAAATATAACCTTTCTATACGAATGAATAAAACCTTGTTGGTCAACTAACTTCAGAAATAACGAAACTGTATTTTTGTTAACTCGTGGAAAGGGGAACGTAAATATGTTTCTTTCTTCGTCAAACATTACGCCCCATCACAAGCGTAAGGAAATGAAGCCGTCACAGAATCAGGCCGGACAGCTATGGGTCGAGTGTTTCGGGTGGGAAATAAGTCTTTTTTTTCCATCACTCTCTTAGCACAAGGAATTCATTTATCTGTGTGTGCGAGGGGTGTGAAATTACTTCTCTACCTATTGTTGCACAGAACAACCCCGCAAGTCTTAGTTTTTCCCCCGGTAGTCCCTTTTCTTCCGTATAAACTGATCTCTAGTTTTTTTTAGAACACCACAGTGACTACTTGTTCTGAGGAAAAGAAAACCGCCACCCACGGAAATCTTTATCTTGTGAGATCTTTTTCCATCTAATCGTTAACATTATTGTTGCTAAAAATATCCCCCTTTTTTTTACATGTTCGGTGAATCGACGTCGGAAATAGTTGAGGGGGGTGTGGAAGCTCTGGAATGTGCCAGATATTCTGGGAACTCCTTAGATAAAAGGCCTTCGATTTATAAAACGAAAAGCGGTAGAATATTAGAGAAAATAGAAGTATTTAAGGTGGGCGTGTAAGGGATGCGAGAACAGGTCAGAGTGTTTGCTCTTCTTTTTTTTTTACAGAAAAACATTTTTTTCATTTAAATATTTCTCCAGTAAAGTCATAGAGTTTAATTTTATTCACATGGTTATATCAACAGTTGTTGAATATCTGTCGAGGGTTTCCTGACATGCAGTCGACATGCCTATCTATGGAGATAATTTATTTTTTTAAATTACAAAATTCAAATAATCTGAAAGGGTTGATTGCAAACATCTGGAATAAGGAAGGATGTCTTCTTGTCCGACTGCATTCAATGAGAGAATTCTCACTTTATTTAACAAATAGAGTAAAAAAAAATTGGGGACAAAATCAGTCTGGGACATAAATATTATTTAAAGGGCTGTTCCCTAAAATCGGGGACGAGTATTCATATAATTGTAAACTGATATTAAAACCAATATTTCAAATTGCAATTTCATACTCTAGTGTAGTATGTATAAGGTCATCTTGCTTAACAGGTCTCCTCATGTCGAGCGGCAGTTATGGGAATCTTCCCACAGGAGCGCAAACATTCCACCTGTTTACCGATAATATTTAACCCGGGCTCATTGTTAGACCTCCACAATGAGCATCCATCGGGGTTAGCCTACCTCCACCTACCTTTCCATTGAACGTTTCTTGTCTCTAGCATGGGGGTCTGAATTCTGGTCCTTCTCTTTCGGCTGCTGAACAAGTGCGCAGCGTCTCTGCGCAAGAGGGGCTCTTGGGCTTAAAGTCCATTGCCCACTGGAGTGGTGGTGACGTCTAATAAATGTTGTTACCCTATTTACTCACAAATATCCATTCACCAAACAACAGTAGCCCCATGTCTTCTTTGGTGCTGACTGACAGCTCACAGTTGACAGCTAAAAGCTTTGAAAAGTTACCAGACCAAATTATGTATCCCTACGCCGAACCATATTATCTGCAAACACTTGTGTTTAGCAGCTGTCACTTCTGACAGTCAAAATTTAGGCATATACCTAAATGTTGACTGTCAGCAGTCAGCTGTGAGCTGTCAGTCAACACCAAAGAAGCCATGGGGCTACTGTATATATTCTGCAATAGACATTTACTAAATACTCGTAAGATTTACGAAACGAATTCCTGGGTCTATCTATTCCTTGTTGTAGAAACACTACACCAAAGATCGTAAATGAAATAATATACACCGTTACTTACTCTATGGCACTAGGAACTAGGAACACTGTTACAGAAAAAATGAGAAAAGAGAAACATCTTTGTTCACCAAGGAACATAAGAATCAAATCCATTTTCAAAGAACTGAATTAAAAAGAATATATTATATTATATATTTACTTATTGCTCAGAAATGATTGGTTTTATAAAAATATATATAAAATAAAAGATTTATATCATTAATAATACTACAACTTTACAGCGATCAATTATTTTATATCTCAAATAGTTGCTGAGAAATTATGAAAATGGAAAAAATTCCCTTGTAAAGTACCCTCAAAGTCATTTTCACGAGAAAATGAGAATTTCAATCATTATGTTAAGATGTTTTTACTTTTTTCAGTTAAATAATAATAATAATAATAATAATAATAATAATAATATATTTTTTTAAATTATGTTTTTCAGTGAAACACAAACTTATAAAAATAACCTTTTGGGTGTTTCTTTTTTTTACTTTCTTTCGACACCTCGGGGAGAAAGTATTGTTATCGTCAAAAAATGTTAAGTTGAGATTTTGATAAAATTAATGACAGCGTTTCATGATCCCCCCTACCCCCGAATTAAAAAAAAATGTTTTCGCGAGGCCGTCCATCTGTACCTCGATCTAGAACCGTAATTATTTTACAAATTGGGCTAAAACTTATTATCTGGGGTGTTCATAAGGTCCTTCCGAGAGGTTTTTGGAATTAGATATACCCTATAACCCTAAATTTAAGGATAGTTTACTGAAGGGCAGAAAGAGAAAAGATATATTTTCTCGAAATTTTCTCAAACGATTTTGTATAAATTTTCATATCTAGACATTGTTTATTACTATAAACAATATGACATTGCTCATTTTCTCATTAAAATTACTTTTAGGGTTCTTTACACGAGGGAATTTTTCCAATTTTCGTCATTTCTCCACAACTATTTTAGATACGAGATTACTTATCATTGTAATGTTGTAGTACTACTAAAGATACAAATATTTTATTTAAAACAAATTTTAATCAAACCAATAATTTTTTATCTATAAATAAATATATATATATATATATACTTTATCATTAGTCAGCTCTTTGAAAATGAATTGGATTCTTATTCTCTTTGGTGAACAAAGATGTTTCTCTTTCCTTTTTTTTTTCTGTAACAGTGCTCCTAGTTCCTAATTCCATAGAGAAAGTAAGTAAAAGTGTATATTATTTCACTTACGATCTTTGGTGTAGTGTTTCTACAACAATGTATAGACCTACTATTTCGTTTCACAAATCTTACGAGTTTTTAGTAAATGCCTGTTTTAAGATAAAAGCGAGAGAAAGTTTGTACCATTTATTTTGTGTGTGGTTTACTTACAAATGATTACAAACGAGAACTTGTAAAATGCAGCGTCGAATTAAGATGGCGAATCAGACGAATTGAAGGCTGTGGAGTGGATAAGGTCAGGCGACTCGTCTTCAGTTGCATTTATGGGCATATGTTTACAAAATAAAAACTTTTTGTTTTGAAACTTATACCTTTTTCCAAGTTACAAAAACATTTATTTATATTGGAGACCAGTTATAACAAAACACAACTGTGAATAAAATACCAATTAATTTATTATTTCTGTACTATTATAATATATATTGTTGCCACAACCGCGAAACAAAAAAAAATACACTAGTTGGATTAATATATATATATATATTTTTGTTCCTTCAATAAGTTACAAAAATCTATTACACAGTAATCCTTACGGATGTATTATTAGAAAAGTTAATTCTCACAATCTTTTGGGTGACCGGGTGATCTAGGGGTAAGGTGTCGGACTTCTATGCTGGCGGCCGGGGTTCCATTCTCGGTCCCGGCACAGATTTATCTGATTACCAAACTCTTCCTTCACCTCTGACAAGACATCTTGTGAATGTGGGGAATGCCAGGCCTTCACCGTGGTTCGGATTCCACGTTAAACTGTAGGTCCTTCGTTTCATCTCACAATCACCCTATCATTACACATTAGTGTAAGTGTGTACAACCCGAACGGGTAGTAAGACTAGGTGCTAATAATAATAATAATAATAATAATAATCTTTTGATTGTTAATCTTTTATTACTAAGACAATAATTATTTCAACATTGGTTAACATTAGTGAATTTCAACCAATATTTGCAATAGCTAGCAGACCTTAGTTAAATAAAATATGTATTATCTTTGCATCCTCTTAAATGTGTTAAAAATAGGCGTTCATCCGTTAGACTCGCATCACATTTGGTTAAGGGTTCAGTTTTACCATCTCGGCTGGTCATTCCATTTTTCTTCTTTCTACATGTAATTTTATCAACAAATATTTTTTTTACCCACATCATTTCCAGACCAAATTAGGACACCTTGCCAATAAACTTCCCTCGTTAAATGAAACCGTTTTGTAACTCCTTCGCTAAACGAACCAATAAGTTTTTAATATAACTGTTTACGTCCGAAGAACTTGTGTCCTTTTTGTACGTGGTCTGGTTTCATACGTAACGTACTGAACATTCTATCAGCGGTGCGTACAAAGATAGTTCTTAAACATTCATGTGAAAAATAAATCCTTCACGAGAGATGCCCTTTTCTATGTCTATGAAAACCTACTTGTCTAGGATTTTGTTAAAGCCTGTGGTCTCTTCTTTGGTCGGCGAGATGGTCACTTTAATGTTGGTCTACTACCACCACATATTGGGCGGTCATTCGTGCTTCGGAATAACTTGAACATTCTTTCCTTTCTTCTCAACCGCCATTTTCCATTTTAGTCCCGACACGACATAATTTACTGGACGAAATTGTATCGTGTGAACCTCCAATAATCTCGCAATCGGCTAGACTGCCGAAGATGGAAAGATCGGGGTTAGATCCTGGCCGGGTGTATTGAGGGTGTTTTTTTCCCTTCAAAATAGCTTTTCCACACTCCCTCAATTCAAATGCGGGCTCACTTCATTTGAATTCAACTTTCCTGAAATCCATAACACATTAGTGCAATTACTACATAGGGATAGATATAACCCAAACGGGTATTAAGACGTGGTGCTAAAAAAAAAGATCCAAGATACCCGCTTCGGTGACCAAATGGTCGAAGGTGTAACTCTCGCGATATATTGGGACTGCCGAGGATGGAAATATCTGGGCTCGAATCCCAGTCGAGGGATATGAGGCTGGTTTTTCTTAAAATGTTGTTTTACTCCCCTGCCACTCAAATTCTGCTAGACTTCTTCTAAATTTAACCTTCCTCATCTTTAACACACGTAATTAGTTAATATGCATTTAATCCGGATGAACACTTGAACTAAACAACAAACAAAAAACAGACCAAAGATTGTAAAAGTTCTGCTTTCCACAATTTATTGTATTCAATAACTTGTACCACGTAATAATTAGAACAAGTCTTGTATCGGCCATTTTTACTGTAAGCCTACAACTTTTGAGTTGTAAAATTAGATAGCACTGTATGCTGAGCACCCTTTTTTTAAAAAAAATTAATGATTATACATTTATTAACAACTAAATATTTTAATAAAACAAATATAAATTAAAATATACAAGCTATAAACTGTTTAAAAAGATAAAATTCTTTATTCAGATCTATAGCATTAAAGGGTGATAAGGTATTTATTATAAATATTATTCAAAACATTCATTCAATGATTATGTGAATAACGGGCCTCAGGTTCGATTCCTGGACATAGCGGAAAAAATTCCCGGTTGGTATATTGGGTATTTTCCCCTTAAAGGGAATTATTGCAACGGCTGCCAGGGGGTTGGTAAAACAGGCTTAAGACTCCTACTGGTTCCACACCTTCATATTAGGTGTCTTTACTTCGTCTCGTTGCTGGTTTGTGTAACCTCCGTAGATGTACCCTGGGCAGGGCTCTGTGCTACCAGAGAGACTATTATTATTATTATTAGCACTGCGTCTTACTACCCGTTCGGGTTATACGCACTTACTCTAAAGTGTAATGGTAGGGTGATTGTGAGATGAAATGGAGGTCCTACAGTTGAACGTGGGATCCGAACCACGGTGGAGGCCTGGCATTCCACACACTCACAAGTTATGATTAACACACATCTTGGGTTTGACAATCAGATAAATCTGTGCCAGGGACCAAGGGTTGAACCCCGGACCTCCAGCACATAAGTCTGACACCTTACCCCTAGATCATCAGGTCACCGAGAGACGAATAGTCAACATTACAAACTACCGAACTGGATGTCATGTCCCTCCCGGTCGGTAATGCCATACGCGTAAAAATAAATATAGTATTCTTGTTACGAAAACCCTTTCTTCACCTGCGCTATTCAACTTATAAAAAATTTCTATCCTCAGTTATTTTTACTTGCTAGTTGGAAAAAGATTATCGGTTCCAGTTCGATTCCCTTTCAACGGATGGTTTCGTGTGTATCTGGCTTTATTACTATATTTGTGGGAGAGACTATAAATAAATAGAAGGGCGGTCAGCTACTATGGGTTCATCGTGGGTCCCTCCATGGAACGAAGCGACTCATCCATGTGAATCTCTGGCGCCCGAAGAGAATGCGGAGTCTTGGCTCCGTCAACAAAACCTCTCTGCATCCCCAAGCGGAGCTAATTTCTCTTTTCCAATGTTCATACCCGTATAAATACTGAATGAAACATGTGGGTTAGGTTGAGGTTGTTTTTTTGTCCTCCCTTTTTCCCCTTATACGCCTTCTACTCATGAATGGAGGTGGGAAAAATTCTGACGACGACATTAGATTTCATATACTCTCTTTTTTTCATTACAACACATAAGTTGAAAGGAATATGAAGGGAAGAAATATTACAATTAAGTCTTTGATCTCTTCCTTTTTTTTTAAATAAATAAAAATAATAGGTTTAAAACATTTTTATTTAGCATTAAAATCTCTGTCAAACAACAACAAATACTATTCAATTCATTCAGCCTTAATTACCCACAATGTGCTAGAATATTCCAGAATATTGACACTTTGATATATGTTCTTATTGAAGAATAGGGTTTTTCCCCTTTTAGCCCTATTATCGTTGTTTATAACAATTATGTATTAAATTATAGCCTTTATGTTTTATACCCCCCATTGGCTTAGCGCCAGTAATTACCTGACATAAACAAACACGAGAATAGTTTAATGATATTATAATTATACTTAATAAACCATACTCTGTGCCAGAAAAATATAGACACCTTCAGCCTTAATTCTTTGTTGTTGCAAATGTGCCACCACCCATATTTATCCCCCCCCCCCTTTCCACTGTGTCTTAGTACCCGTTTAGGCTATACGCATGGGCTAATCTTAATGACGTTGCTTACCTGAAGATTTCGAAGCTATTTTACGACACGGGTTGCATCTTCTTGGCGTATTTAAGCAGTATTAGCACGATCACACTTTTAGATACCAATATACGAAATCAAAAGTGAGTGGAAAAAAAGGAGTTGTTCACCCTGTAAAGCTTATCTACTAATAATACTTTCTCTCTTCCTTTGATAAGTTTACACACTCACTATAATATTTGTTTTTTATTGACCCTGTTTTTTTTAAATTTCTTTTTTCCTTGTTTTCTGTTTTAGATAGGCATACACTTCCACAGACTTTTTTAATCTACATCCTGGCAGGAATATTCCTACAGGACATTTTAGTGACCAAGACAAGTAGCTTAAGTTGTAAAGGATTTATAAAAAAAACGTTTTAAGATAAAAAATTTGTGACACTGTAGAACTATTTTTAAAATTACTTAAGAGTTTAAGGTTTTTGTTTCAACGTTTAATCTATAAAACCCGCTGAACAAAACGTAAATTTACCAACATGAGAAATCCTATCGTGATGTCATTGTTAAGAAGCGTCCTTAAGGATAAGGAAGGTAGAATTTTAGTGGAAATGTACCTGCATTTGCGTGGAGAGAGGGTAGGGAATCATGTATGAAAAACCACCCTCAGTAAATGGGTTGGAACCCCAATCTTCCTGTTATAAACAAGCCAATCCAGCACTAAAGTGACGCCTTAGACCGTTCGACCAATGAAGTGGCTTCCCCATAACTGCTCTTTCTTATTAACCAGGGGGAAAGGGAGGTCCAACGTTTTTTGTCCCAAAGGCGAAATTTGATTTGTTTGCAAGAAATTAATGGAAACCCTGTTACAAAATTTTGAAAATTGTCATCTCTTAGATATAAAAGAGTGATTAAAATTGTGTGAGCAAATCAGGAGGCATAGTGACCCCCTTTAATTTCTCATCTAAAGAAAGTATTATAATCTTGAACATATTTGACCTCAATATTATGACGTATCTTGAGGTTTTGTGTACCGCCAAAACCAAAATTGTTTTTAGAGAGAGAGAGTGGAGAAAAATCTAGGTAAAACCATCCCCAGTTCACCCAACCGAGATTCGAACCTCGATCACCCTCGTCCTCGGCAGTCTAGCTCAACACGAAACTAGCGCGTTAACCATCTATGACATCGAGGCGGCTGGTAAATAAAAAAAGCTTTACTTATAAATTATTTGAAAAAACAAGAACTTCAACCTCGACGATATCTATTCTGTATCGCTACGTCCCTGAGTGAGAAGGAATACTAGGATCAGGATAAAGGATTTCTTTATTTCATTGCGTTTACTTACGGTCCAATTCTAATAGAAAGGGACTCACCCTGACAGATAGAAAAAGTAGCTATACCACTTTTTTTTTTTACGAATGAACATTTGAAGAACCTTTAGAAAATACCTTCTTTTTTTTAAACACTGCGTCTTACTAACCGTTCGGGTTATAGCCTTATGTACTAATTACACTAATGGTGTTAAGAATTAGGAAGTTATTAATTTATAGGATGTGTACCCCCATTTGTATGGAGAGTGGAACACCTTTTAGGAAAAACCACCCTCAGTACACCCGACTGGGATCGAACCACAATCCACCCGTCTTAGACAGTCTACAGTAGCCCCACGGCTTCTTTGGTGCTGACTGATAGCTCACAGCTGACTTCCGACAGTCAACATTTAGGTATTTAAAAATTAGGTATATATAAATGTTGACTGTCAGAAGTGACAGCTGCTAAATATATGTTTTTGCAGATCATATGATTCGGTGAAGTGATACATAATTTGGTCTGGTAACTTTTCAAAATCGTCAGCTGTCAGTCAGCACCAAAGAAGCCATGGGGCTACTGTACATATATTACGAACCCCAGCTACAAATTAAAACTTAACACTATTTTAAAGTATTAATTTTGGCTGCTAAAATATATGTTTGTATTTGCTAAAAGGTTTTTCCTATGAAAATCTGTTTGTAAAGTATTTCCATACGACTAAAAAAAAAAGATGGTGTACTTTAGATGAACCTGGCAGCTCTTCTTTCTTTTGTAAGTAACCATACAAAGTTTACTCGGTGTATCTGGGTCTGTAGGTAGATTTCCTTCCTACCTGGCCTAGTAACCCATTCATGCCCTCCCTCTATGAGGTGGGCGTTTACCTACACGTCGGAAATGCTCGTACAGCACTACTTGCGAGTCTTCTCGAATATCACCTCAAATATGGACCAAATCTCCATGTTGAACGTCCAGATTATTTGTACAGGGATAGGAAGTAGGTTAAGGCTAAGCCTCGAACCCTTTTAGAATTACTTTGAGCATCTTCATTTGTTATAAAAAAACTATTGTGGGCTATGAACTTAAAGAGTCCATCTCACCCCATGAATAACACCTAACTATGGTAGGTAATACAGCTAGAACCAGACGTCTTAAGAGCCCGTCTCACCCCACAGATAACACCTAACTATGGT
>CABFVX010008567.1:0-23336 GCA_902151425.1 Timema shepardi | reverse complement strand
AATATTGTTTACAGGGAGGCTCTTACTCAATAAATTAAATGGCTTTTGTTTTGCGGTTATGACCTTTCAACAATTAGTATAAGTATAAATAAAAAAAATATTGAAAAATGACCAAAAAAAATAAAAGTGAAAAATAATATATAAAAAAAATAAAATAAAAAAACAATGTAAATACAAAAAAAAGTTTAAGAAAATATATTCACAAAAAAAAATTAATATCCTAGTTTTTTGTTTTCAATGAATGTTATTTTTTTAGAAACTCACTCTAAAACACTGTGTATTTTCTTTTATTATATTATTATGCCCGTGCGAAGCCGGGATGGGCTGCTAGTACTTTATAATC
Source organism: Timema shepardi (assembly GCA_902151425.1). NCBI lineage: Eukaryota > Metazoa > Arthropoda > Insecta > Phasmatodea > Timematidae > Timema > Timema shepardi. Next base: position 22,993 of record CABFVX010008567.1, on the reverse strand, counting down.
CTTTTGACTATTTTGTCCTTTTTTACTTTTTTTGTATTTTTTTCATTTACACTTTTATTCAACATTTTTGATAAAAACTATTAACTATTCGATTTATTTCCTTCATTCCAATTTTGCTTTCTATTCTTTTAGTCCTTTTAGCTTTTTACACTTTTTACTTACATTTTTAACCTTTATTTATTAGATTTACTTTTAAACCTTTTTGTACTGTTTCAAATTTGTTAAACTTTTAACACTTTTTAACTTTTTAACAAATATTTCTTACGGTAAACACCAGGTACCTCAACGATAGTTATATTATATATAAAATGTTAGTGAAATTATTTTAGATAAACTAAACCAAAGCTATCTATATATTTTTTACAATAAACAAATATTTAATTAGATTAAAACAAACTATTTTCAAAGTTATATTGGCTACTAATCTAGATTTATATCAAAGAATAATCTGTAAAATTACTTTATAAAACATGACTTACTGAATGAGTTTAAATTTAAAACTGATTTTTTTCATTAATTATTAAAAAGACTCGAAATTATGTTAACAATATCTGAGTTAGTTAAAAGACGTTGAAAATGAATGATTTTTGCCTTAAAAAATCAATATTACTTATGTTAATATTTTTAATAAAAATTGGTTTTTATATGCTCTTAGATTTAAAATTATAGTTTGTTTTTTATAGTTCTTTAATCCTAGGTATCACACTTTTAAAAAGGCTTGTGTATTTTTGTTTTTTAATCCAACAAATATTAGTTTTAAAATAATGTGTATTAGAAGCTGAATTAAAAACCACCAATTAAGTTTATTGTTTATCAAAATGAGAGAGGCTCTAAACTAAATCCTGAAAGCAGCAGGCCTGAATGGCTACCTAATTTAGTCCCATTTTCTGCTTATGAGGTCACGTCTTAAATCCAGGCTGGATGTACTAAATTAATTAATTTAATTGGTTTAAAATTTGACCTCCACAAATTTCTTAAAAAAATTCTATTTTACTCATTTTCATCCAATTAAAGTGATTAATAATTTAATGGCCTTGGTGGTTTGTATGATGTGGTGGTGCAAAAAACTATCATCTAGTTATGTTTTCCTTATTAAAGTTATAGTCACTCCGATATAAGTTTATACATTATATAGTAGTTAACATTTATAGCATCTTTATTTAACAATATTCAGAACAGTTGAAACAAACATTTTTTTAGTTGTTAAATAAAATAGTGAATGATTAAAAATAAATGCATTTATATAGAAGCTAAAAATTTTATAACTTTTATAAGCTGAAAATGTATCTTTTTAATTTAAAACATGTGTATTAATAAAATATATTCACAAGGAAAATGTATTTACAAACTATAGCTCATACCATATGCTAAGAGGACAAAAGTATAAATTTCGTCTAATCTGTTTTGACAATAACAAAAATGTCAGAGTTTGACTCTGGTGGTAGTGTTTTAAGGTGCATTTTGCATGAAAATGTACCAATCCTCGTTTACGGCCTACGCAAAGAGGGCATGTTTACTTTACATCCAATCTTCCTTAAACCTACTCCCTCATTTTAAATACCTCCTCCGGTGGTGGTGGGCACTCAGGTGACTCTGCTGACTGGTAGACAGCCGACTCTGACGGTGGGTACGCCGATGAATCTTACGCCTGGTAGGTAGACACTTATGACTGCGGGCACGCAGGTGAGTCTACAGACTGGTAGACAGACGAATCTGGTGGTGAGTACTCGGGCGAGTCTGATGCCTGGTAGGTAGACGCCTCTGGTGGTGGGTACTCGGGTGACTCTGAGGGCGGAGGTGTTGGCGTCGTGAAGTAAGGTGGCGGATGGTGCGGAGCTCGGACGGGCAGTGGCCGTGGCAATACAGCCACAACGTCCCCCTTGCGGAAATAATACACTGCGCACGTCATATCACACATGTACCTTTCTTCGATTCTCTCGTGGGGTAGTACTTCCATCGTTCTTATCCTGTGACAGGTAGAGTCGCAAAACTCTATGTAGCCTCGCTCCTATACTTTGCAAATTACCTGTCTATCGCTCACCACCACACTGTGAACATTCTCTACTGTCATATGGGCACGCCACTCAATCGTATGACCCACAAACATTAAATATATATAGCCGGATCGAAGCATGGTGAGTGTACCTTAGAGCTAAACACTATATAGGGTTCACGATGCACATGTATTAACGGCCCCGCTGCCCGATGTTGTTGTTGTTAACTGCTTGCCTCTTAAATGCGTTCAAAGTTCACAATGGTAGGTGAACCAGGTCTTACTACGGTGAAGGTTAATACCAGTTTTTCTTTATTTAACTCACACACGTCTTCATCTGTTAGAGTACCAAAACGACAGGGTAAAAATTCACAAAGCTTGCCATCTAGATAGGCTATTAGGCGTATCCCGAACTTTGTATTGATCGCTTTTAATTTATCCACCGAATACTTTTAATCTACGGTTAGATCACACAATTTTACGGTCTGCACTGCGTCAACAATATTTACCAGCTGCTGTAACTTTTCCATCTTGAACTGCTCTACAAACGCTCATAAATAGACAACCAAGTGGGGGACCATCTTTATACCCTCCCTACCTCGTTCGACGTCACTAGAAGAACAGGGTCACGATCTATTCTTGTCTTGACTTGTCTGCCCACCAACCTGGCGCGAGGGAAACCCCCGTTGCCCGGGTCAATGACCTCAATATCTATTCTTGTCTCAACTCGTCTTGTTGGACTGCCATGCTGGTGCCAAGGAAAACCCAGGTTGTTGAGGTCACGACCTATTCCTGTCATGACTTGCCTTGTCTGTCCGCCAAACTGGCGCCAGGGAAAATCAATGCGCCATCATTCGTGGGCACGATCTATTCTTGTCTTGACGACCCGACAAACTGTCGCCATGTATTCAGCCCTGTTATATATTTACGGTCATTAAATAACTGTATAACTTATGAATTTTTATATACGGACACATTAAATTTCTTTGTTGTTTAAGAGGTATCGGGGGTTGGGTACACGTTATGACGGTTGGAGGTAGTGGATTCATACCTCGCTCGGGGGGAGGGTGGTTTTATACTCCTCCTCACACCACATAAACTCAGGAACAATTCTACCTTAATCCTCCGGTCCATGACGGATACACACATCCGTGCATTGTGAAAGACGATACCAAACAAACAATTTTAGTAGATTTTTGTGACGGGGATAGCGGCCCGTAACTGAAGATTCCGTGGCCCCTGATTGTGCATAATTAGAGCTGTGTCAATGCTCTCTAGTGGTGAGAAAACCCAGGGGTTGCGATGACATCATTGGGAAAACCCAGGTTGCAGAAGTCACGATCTATTCTTGTCCTGACTTGTCTTGTAGACCCGGCAGCCTGGCGCCAGGGTTGCAATGGAGGAGGGGATCTCAAGGGGGGGGGGGCATTTATCAGCCCCGACAACTATAGAGCGAGTTTCGTGCTGGACAGTCAGACAGAGCCTTGTGACAGAAAAGCCAATGTTCATTCTACCCCCCGACAGCCCTATTAAACTATAATGCTCTAAAACTCCAACACCTCTATCCTACCAATTAATTAATTAACAATAATCAATTAACAATAATTAATTTACAATCATTAATAATTATTCATCAAGAACCACTATTTCAGGGGGGTTTGAAGGGAAGAGAGGGGAGCTCAGGAGGAGGGGGCAGGAGGAGGGGGAAAGTTGGTCAGGGGTGTGGGGAAGGAGGCTATTTATAGCAGACAATCAGAGAGCGAGGAGGCATGGTCACGTGACCAATTTCGGCCAATCAGAGACGGGGTCAAATTGATTTGATGGGCCATACTAGACTACTCTTGGTTGTACTGTTGAGTACACCTGGAGTGTTAGGTATTTTCTAACCACTATTTACAGTACGCTTTTATAAAACCCTAACATAGGCAAAATAATTGTTCAGTAAACAATGGACTTTAATTGTTCCTAGAGGTAAAAATCCATTGGGTTAAAATATGTTGTTGAAATAGACCATTCACCTCCATCTTCTGTTACCATAGTCCTGGCTTATCATATTCAGCTCCATTTACTGGTATCATATAACTGACATGTTCATTCACCCTATCGCTTGGTACCAAATACCTAAAGTGTCTCTTTCACCTTCATCTCCATGTGCAATTGACCCAACATGTTCATTCACCTCCATCTCCTGTTAAAAAAAGACCTTACATGTCTCATTCACCTCCATATCCCGGTACCATAGACCTAACATGTCTCATTCACCTCCATATCCTGGTACCATAGACCTGGAATGTCTCATTCACCTCCATATCCTGGTACCATAGACCTGGCATGTCTCATTCACTTCCATATCTATGTACCATAGACCTGACATGTCTCATTCATCTCCATACACTGCTACCAGAGACCTGACATGTCTCATTCACCTTCATATTCTAGTACCTTATGTCTTACATGTCTCAATCACCTCCATATCCTGGTACCAATGACCTGACATGTCTCATTCACCTCCAAATCCTGGTACCATAGACCTGTCCTCACTATCAATCTATATTTGATAACGTGTTAACACATTTATTAACACTGCCGATATATAAATATACTATTTTAACTACTAATTTCTACAAATTAGACTAACAATTCCAACCGAGGATTGACAATTTTCTATCCATCCTTTAATTATTCATTGTTTAAAAACAGTGTTATTAAGATTACCAGCATTATATGCCATACACTGTTGTGTGTGCTTCTCAAATCTTGACATGACTTTTCGCAATGTCTCTTGTTGCATTACTTCGGATTTCACCAGAATTCCTTAGATTCCAGAAATTTTCTTGAAGTGCTCGCGTAAATATGACTCTTTAACATGACCCACAAGAAAAAGTCTAGAACTGTAAAGCCTGGTGATCCTGGTGGCCAGTAAATGTCCTCATATCTTGAAACAAGTCACTCAAAAAATATTTTGAAAAGCACCTCCATTTATGTTAGACCTTCCTGACCTCTGAAATACAACTCAAGCAATAGATACCGACAACACGTGGTCCCAGAAAGATGGGACAGTGGCCCATACAACCCAAATATCGGCCTACTACGAGGACTGACAACCCTCTGGCCAGGTGTCCAACTCCACCTGATCAGACTTTTTCTTGTGGAGTATGTTTAAGAGTCATGTTTACGCGACTTGTCTAAGAACAATTCAGGAAATTAAAGAAATAATTGTGGTGGAAGTTGAATAATTTCAACAAGATACATTTCTCAAAGTTTCATATCGTGTTTCAAGAAGCAACTATAATATATATATAGCAAATAATAGTGGGTATATTAAAGACTATTTTTAAATGAAAAATTCAAGAGAACATAATTGTTGTTAATCTTTTGTTATTATTTTTAGTTTAATTTGAAGTATTTAGTAGCAATATTAGCCAACAAATAGTGTTATTAAATGTGTCAACACTTTCTGTCACACCCTGTATTATATTTTCTTAATTCTTTGGTGGCTGGGAATTAGCCCCTATAATATTGCACATCAATTAATATTAACCCTCTATAGTTGGGGAATAGTAGGAAAATAGTGAAATAATCCCCAAACCTTGCAAGTACAAACCTAACTTAGCCAGGGCGTGATAGGAAAATAGTTCCCAAACCTAATAAATCCAAACCAAAAGTAACCTGGGCATAATAGGAAAATAGTTCCCAAACTAAACAGAGTCCGAGCATGATGAAAATAATTCCCAAACCTAACAACTCCAAATATAACATAACCTTGGCGTCATAGGAAAGTAATCTCCAAACCCAACAACTCCAAATATAAGATAGTCCGGGTTTGATAGTAAAATCATTCCGAAACATAACAACTCCAATCTAGCATAGCCCGGGCATGGTAGAAAAATAATCCAATGTGAAATTTCACAAACTTGATAAGAAATAATTGTAAAAAAACTATTTTCGGGTGCCATATTTTTTAAGATGGCATATGTAAGATTACTTTTAAGATTGCCACTATATCTCTCACCACAAATAAAAAATATAAATTTCTTGCAAGTATCAAAAAGTTAATGATTTTTATGCTTGGCAACTTCACTATTACGCCCAGGTTGTTGGAATTTGAGTTTATAGGTTTTGGAATTATTCTAGCACACCAAGGCTACTTTAGGTTATGTCGGTGCTATGTTTGGCTCCCCCTTGAACTGTCGCATCGGGTAACCGCCTAGTTTGTCCGGCACTTAAGCCACCCCTGGACCCAAACATTAATTTCGAATTTAGTTTAAGATAAATGCATGCTGTTGAATATCATTGCGAGATCTATTCATCCACCAACCAAGGAAAGAACTGAAATGATGTAGATTTCTCCGTTCCATTTAATATCTAAATATAATATTTTAAACTTAAACTATATCCATGTCTAATATCCTAATATTTTATTCATTTTGAAGTAGGCCTAGGTCCATAATTCGTATGATTGCATTTCGGTAATAAACACCTTCTCGAGTTGCGAATGTGAACCTAACTTCTTTTTTTCCCTAGGCTCACTAATTACTGATTGGTCAATTAATAGAAACAGTGCCAAATTTGGGCTCAACAAAAATAATAACAGTACATATACAAGGCACGCCGTTTTCATGGCTTCTCACTTCAAGATAAAAAGTTAAAATTAATAAATGATGAAAGAAAACTTTGAATACTAGATTAGTAACAACTTGGTGTTTTGTGTAAAAACAATACATATCAAGTGGTCAATCAATAACTAAATAATTCTATAATAGTAGCAATTACCAATTTTACTGAAGATAAATGAATCGAAAAGAGAATTTCTAAGCTTACAGTACAAAAAAAGCGAAAGAAATTATAGTAACATTTGAAATGTTGGTAGATAGCAAGTAACCTTATTAATTCTAAAAATATAAACTTATGATATTATGAATAATTGTAATTGGTGGATATGCTTGATAGTCAAATATTACTAATAAAACATATTAAATGCAAAATAAAGATTCAGAAATGTTAAGAGAATTGTAATTTAACCAATATATTACTACACTTAGATTAAAGGTTGTAGGAATGAAAGGATTATGACGAATAGCGATGACCTGCCAATATAGGGATTTTAACCATATATATGTTAAAATTATATGTGGTAACAAATTTTAATGTTAAAATTACAATACATAAAAATAAGCAACAATATATTATGAGACATTAATAATTGAAATTAAGTAACATTTTAAAATTTAAAATGTAAAATTTTAGTTAAATAAACACACATAATAGACGAATATCTTTTTATTATTCATAAGTTTTTATTAGTTTAGTTAATATGTAACTATACTTGAATTAAATAATAATTATAAAATGTATAGGTTTTAATGATCTTTTGTAATAATAAAATGTCAATTAAACTGAAATTACGATTTGTATCGTACCTTATCTGAAGTGTATGTTGATCTCGTCTCCTTAGTGTAATGGGTGACTAAGTATCATAATTCTTGTAAATACTACATGTCTCAGCGTTTCAAGCCAATTTCAAGGCGTAAAAATTTTGGAATTAGATGTTGTTACAAATGATTACATATTGCAAGAGAAATAAAGTTATTACTAAATTAATATTTAAAGTTTTCCCTCCTTATTTATTGATCTTAAATTTCTACTTACCAACAAAATTATGAACATTATTAAAAATGTAAAGGTGATAGATGTGTGGTATCTGCTCATTAATATTTTTAACAAACTAAAACTTGTTTGTGATATTTATAAAATGTAATGTTCAGTGGCATGTCGTGAGGTGTTGCCAGTATTAGTGAAGACGTGAGTTTTACAAACCCCTCAGTATAATATTCATTGGTCAGTTATCTAGGGGAGTACATTCCCGTGTGAGGCATACAGAGCAAGACATGTATTATTGGTCAAAGAGAGCCCACGTGGGGGAGAACATATCACATGTAGAGTGTTAAAAAGATCTGATTACTGTAAAACCCTTCACGATACGCCACTGGTTATATTCGATTTTTATAAAAGTATTTCGTTCAAAGAATGTGGCAATGATGGATGTATCATATCTGTTGATTAAAATTCATTAACAAATTACACTTTAAATCGTTGTGTTGAAGAGAGTTAATATAGTCGTCTAAAAGATGTGGAACTTTTAAATATTGAATAAAACAAAATAAACCCAAAATTATCATTTACCACAAAAAAATAACTCTTTAACAATAGACCAAGTTGGTAAGCATATAACTATTTATATCAAACGATATGAGAGGCCATCATTAAAAGCTGTCATATAAGAGCGTTAGGTTCTTAAATAGATAGCTATAGGTATAAAAGATACTCCTGAGATGTATGTGTACAACTTCAAAAATCCCTAAATTTTTGTTCAATAATTCTTTGCCTTTAAATTAAATTATTATCACACAAATGTATATAATGTTTTATTCATATTATTATTTTCTTTGCTAATCTGTAATTTAATCCATCTTTCAGTGGGAGAAGTTATATGTCTGAATCTTTATCTATGTAAATATAAAATGTAGGATAACATCAAATAAATATGTGTAGCGTTATCTATGTGCAATTTTTATCTATAAAATAAACAAGATTTCCCTATAAATGTGAATATGAAATTACCAACATCAAATATAATATATTATTGGATTTATTATTAAAATATATTCCTTCTTTATTACCATTTGGATTTTCAGTTGATTTGGTGACATAGTTAGACAAAGAAATTAAATCTACATATAATAGAAAAATAAAACATTTTTTTGGTCGGCTGGTAAATAACATAATATTAAAAAATCAACAATTATATTGTAATTTAAAGAAAGAGTATAGCTTGTATTATGTTAACCGAACATTCAAGTCATATCCACACGAAATTTCAGCACAATCATTAGGTTAGATTGCATTGGGAATGATAGAGCAACAAAGAATTATTGGAAATACATATTATATTAGTATGATACTAATTAGCATTTCTAATATTTAAAATCCATCTCAAATTAAATGTGAAAAAAAGGTTTATCATTTGAAAGGCATAATGAAATTTTCTAAAATTTCATGTAATAATTAAATTTGGGTCTTTTAGAGGATCATATATCTAAAAACAAGCAATTTTTGTGTGCAACTTGTTCCAGAGATTGTAACAAGCACATCCCCATCTACAATTACGTGAGCGGACCACACACATTGACTTTTCAAGAGAATACAAACGTGGTAATAGAGAGAATACTCGAGGTACCCTCTGCACAGGCTATCTGGTATCCTTGGGGACTCCCATTTAGGAGTGTGTTTTGGTACCGCGTGTTCGCCATCTTCGTTCACGTCATACCAGGGGCTCTTCTAGACATTGCCTTCGTAATTAAGGGAAATCCCCCTATGTGAGTTGAAACACGTCACTGTTTCATTAATAATAATGACCTTTATTTAGTAAATAGAAATGGTATATAGTCGTATTAATTTTGTTTATGTTATTGCTGGTATTAAGTAACATAATTAAATTGAGTTGACCTTATGATTATTTATGATTATTTATTTTTTCAATGAATTATTAATTATTTGCCGTGCTTTGGTGTGGTTAAAGAATTACTAGATTTCATAAAATTGTTTGTTTTCAGGTTTCTGAAGATCTACAGGAAAATTGATAAATATATGCTTTCCATGAAATACTTCACTACATTTAATTGGAATTTTTATAACAGGAAATGTATAAGTCTATATCAATCTTTGGCCCAAGAAGACAAAGAAATCTTTTATTTTGACAGTAATGCATATGACTCGAGAGATTATTTAAGAAGGTGTATATCTGGCTTAAGAATATATTTATTTAAGGAATCACCTGACACAATCCCAGCAGGAAAATCTCGATTAATTAAGTAGGTATACATTGCTAGTTTAAGGTGTCTTAGTGATGGTCAAAAATATTGCTAATTGTTTAAAAATTTGTGCATGCATGTTCATTGTCCATATTACACCGTATCGCCTCATTACTATTCAGAAAGATATTCACTGATTTAATTTCTCAGTTTAAGACCAGATTCGGCCGTGAATGTATTTATTAGAAATAAGTGAACATGCACTAACTGAAAAATTGGTAGCTTGATATTTTAGATAATATTAGTAAACTTAAAACAAGTTCAATTAAAAAGTAAGGAACTGCTATAAATTATTTGGTGAGAATTCGAAAATTATATACATTTTTCTTTACTTTATTGGATTTATTTATTTAGTTCATTTAATTAATAGCTAATTAACTAACAAACGGTAACGTCCAATAAGTAATTTTAATAAAGTGAATGAGCAATCTAAAATAAAGCCATATTGTGACTCAATACTAACATTTACTGTAATTATTACACTTTTATACATTACGGTTTATGAGCATGATTTAATGAAACACCACTAACAACAATGTATGGTTGAAGAGTAATGGGAAGGCTCTAACCTCCTGAGACCCGAGCATCACAAGCATTTAAAAAAATGTTAATTCAATTTTGTTTACTAATAATATGCTTATAGGACATGAAAAAATTCAATTTCAAAATTTTCAATATTTTGGTTTTCCTAAAATAGGAAGTATAGTATACTATATTTGGGGTCTTGATGCATACAATTCAACACGTAAAAATATTTGAAAAATAAAATTACTTTATTAAGATCCATAGGTACTTACATTTAAAGTTTATTAGAAAAACATGATGAAATAATACCAAAATATTAACTATTTTAATTCATTAAAAAAATCATGCGTTAATCAATTGTTTTATTGACGACTGTTAAATATTTTGCCGAATTTCACACAATATAGCTATAATAATTGGATGACAATAGTATGTAGAAAATAATTAAAATTTAAAAATAAAATATAATTACTACGCCAAATAATTTACTAAATATTTTTATTTGTGAAATTCTGCATAGCAATTCCTGCCTGCGGTAATACAAAGGAAAATATTGCAAGAAGTGCACTTTGTTCTGCAAAGTTTTTTGCAACCAGGTTTTCTGCATTTTTGAAACACCTTGCTAGTGCTTATTTCAGGCATATGCATGGCACTTTTTGTCTTTTTTGTAATCTGATGGCATTGGAACAACATTCCTCCTCTTTTGAACTGGTTCATTAGCATCACTATCAATTGTGTCTTCTGAATCATATGCTATAACATCTAATATGATATTCTCCCCCAAATTCATCTTAAATGACCTTAGCTGGTGAATTTATTTTTGTTCCATCCCTTGTTCTCGCATGTCTTTTACGATACAACAACCAGGCATTACTAACAGCCGTGTCAGTCATGTGAGATATCGTCTTTATGGTCCACTTGTTGGTACGTGCCCTCATTGGACTATAAGAATTCATCCGATCTGCCATGTCAACTCCTTCCATTTGGATTTTATATTCCCTAAGTACTGCTGGTTGATCAATCTCAATAATTGTTTTCTCTTTTTTGGAATATCTTCTACATGTATAAGTTTTACAGTTTATCAGTTGGTTCATCTGCTAAATGATTAGATAACATGAATACTCCCTTGTTACCCATCCATTTTGTTATAGCAAGCTGCTGGTCTTGCCAAACTAATACATCACTTGAACCCCTTCCTTTCTTCTGCAGCTCTTTATCTGATAGTAAACGGATATTTTTAGGTAGACGATTAGGCATTATTGTACCAAATGATCGAAAACCCAAAGCATATAGGGATTCGCAAAGTTTAACAGAAGTGAACCATGGATCATGGAATATTACATGCCCTTTATTAAGTGATGTTGTAAGACACAATACAGAACCTTGGGAAATGGGATAGTTTCTAAATTCTGGTGGGAATGTAGTGTTACCTTGATAAGGCACAAAATCGCAAATAAGACCACTAGCGTTAGCTAAAACAAACATTTTCATACCAAATGGGTTAGGTTTTACCTTTACAAATTGTTTAACTCCCAGTGAACCACTAAATGGCATTATCATTTTGTCAACACAAACATTCTTATCTCTAACGATCTGATGACATCCCTTCAGTATCCTTTCTAATAGTGGTTGAACTTTCCACAGTTTGTTTTCTTTACGGGCATCATCAGTTACATCTAAATCAAACTGCACTTTCATTGACGAGCGCAAAGCAAAAACTCTATCCTAAGTTATATTTTCAGCAATTAAGATTATTCTCCAACGACGCTGCCAATACTTCCTAATCTGTGGATATTGCAAACATGGCATTACAAGAGATACCCCAAACCATAATTTAATTTCATTAGGAGTTGTTTGTAAAGATTTATTTTTATTAAGGACGGAAGTTTGATTTGTTTTCTCAGATATAAAACTGAAAAAATCATCATCAATGAACTGATTGAAATATTTCTCTTCATCCCAGCCTGTTCTGTCGATGTCTGGGTAAGGGTCAATTTCATCTGGCAAATTATGTTGAAAAACTCTGCGTCGCCAAAGGAGGTATTTCTTATTTCCCACCTGCATGAGAAGAGGAATTTGTAAGAGAGAGTCTGCTCTTTTTTCAAATGTAAATAACCATTAACAAAAATAATAAAAATTACATAACACTGGTCCATCATGTTCATGTTCATGTTCATGTTCATCTTCACTTTCATAATCATCATCATCTATGTGTACATTATCTGTGGAATCGTTTGTTGAAGTATTCGAAATAAGTAAATAATCTGGATCTGAACCATATACAACATCTTCTTCAAGATCAGACAGTTCAATTTCTGACTTATCAAGTACTTCAAGAATTGTATCTAGAATCTAGATTATGGGCAACTGGAACAATAAACACCATTATTTTAGGTTGCAAGTTGAAATTCATATTTAAAAAATAGGCCTATTACTTTAATTATGAGTTTAAATAGTAGAAAAAAATGTTAGTAAAAGCTTTTTCAATTTACTTACAATTGGTAGCAGTTTGATGAGTTTAAAATATACATTTATCGGATGTTAATCTAAAATATTGGATATATTTTGCAATTAATGAGAAATTAATTCTCACAAAGTACAACATTTTTACAGCTTATTTAAAAAGAGTAGGGCAAAGAATAACAATATTGAAGTAATATTAATCTTTTTTAAATAATAAAAATTGTATGTAATGAACTTGTTCAATTGTGACCTGAATTATGGTATACTATACCATGAAGTTCAAAACTTATTAGCGTATAAAATACAAAACATTGGAGCAATCCGAATATTGCAGTGAAATTTGAAGATATTTAACTACAATATACAATGAAATCAAAATAAAATGTTAATAAGTTATGTACTTACTATTTTGTTTTTTACGTGACGTCCCACTTGTTGAAAGAACGGCAGGATCCATTTTGACAATTTTTTCTAATAAACTCTGTTAAAGCCAAAGAAATAACCAAAAAAGTAATGGGTGGTTCAGTATTGAACTGTACAAACGGCTGATGTGTTAATGTGTTTGATTATTGCTGCGCTCTGTGTTATTTTCCGTTTACAATTGAGGTAGAGTATACTATACCAAGGGTCTCAGGAGGCCAAAGCACTGAAAGTAGAAAACATGTTGCTGAATTTATTTAATGGAAAGTGGTAAATATGTCCTTACAACCATCATTAATTTTGGCATTCGATACGGGTCATAGTTCAGAGATGACGAAAATTGCACACAACCCTTTATAATATAAATGTTCAAATTTCCAAGAAAATATGTATTAGATAACTTGCACTTCTATTCAATTTTATTAAGTACATTCACATTGAGCAGATGAGCTACATCTAACAACTTTAATTCATTAAATAATAATTTTAAACTGTTTTTAAAACTTGACAACGCATAATATAATATTATTTATGATAAGAAAAAAAAAATTCCAATATTTATAATTAGAATATCCACTTTGGTGGCCGCATGGTCCTAGGTCACAGACAAATAATATATACAGATTCTCAATCTCCTAGTTAAAATGGTTTCGCGCCTTTTGGCAGTTTAGTCCTTCAACAATAAGATCGCTGCGGTTAGTCCTATCATCACCCAACACCGACCCTAGCGAGGCATAGTGTTGAAAGACTTAAGCTTGCAAAGGACTGTAACGAGACCCTAAAAGGATGATAGTATGTTTCTTACTTGTATGTGTCCTAGGTGCTAATCTCGTAGTGCTACTCTCGTATTGTACTGCCTATAACTGGTTTATCGACCATTGATTTTAGGTATGGTGTAATGAGGCTGTTTCTATCTAAATAGTTATCTAACTTTTCTTAAATGCAGGTATACTTCTCTCAATAGAGCCTTCCTAATCCTAAAATCCACTAGCGTTGATAATAAATAAGCATATAACCAAAATAGTAATGAGAGGCGGTGCTAAAATACAATAAAACCAATTATATTACTGAGACCAAATATGATATTATCAAGGTTTTAAATTTTTACTTTGATCTTAGGCTTTAAATTAAGTGTAGTTTACTGATGAGGCATTTTTAAGCATTATATATTTTTTATGTTCTTAAAGATTTTGTTTAAAATGGACAGTGTTTCTCTTTTTAAATAACATTATCCATTTGTCCTTGAGTAAACATTTGTTTATAGGTTGCCCATTTTTTATATTAATTTTTGAAAATTAAAAAACCAAATTGGGATGGTTAAACGATATTGTTAAATGATACAACTATATTCCATTCACGGTAGGAATGACTCTCTGAAAGGTCTTTTTTCCTACCAATATCCTACTATATAGTAGATTTATGGTAGGGAAAAAGACCTTTCAGAAGTCAATTTCTACCGTGAATGGATTTTAGGGTGTTTGATATGGTAAATAAATTGATGATGCCCATATTAAATTTATTAATGAGCAATATTAATAATTTGGGAATAAATCGAAGTAATATAGATTTATAAAATCATTATTAAATGTATTAGATAGAATAATTGTATTAAACATTAAACCAACTTGAAAAACTCCCATCAAATATAGAATTACAGCCAATGACATATTATAAGAGCTTTTGTAACAACAAATTAATACTAAAATTAGGACCTTATGTTTAAAAGTATCAGGGCTACAAATAAATGATAGTAAAGTTAATTATACATATAATATTAATAAAGTAATATATTATTCAATTGACATTATAACAAAATTAAATTGATGAGGATAATATGAGTTTATTTAGTAATAACACTAATTATTGAGAAATTAGTTGATAATTAGTTTTGCTAAATGGAAGTTGAAATTAATTAATGATAATAAAACATAGTTAAAAAGGAATTATTTAAAAATTGATAATTCATTGTAGGAATTCCCTTTCTCCTTATGATGTTACTGCAAGTACAGCCACCATTTGACTATTAATTTTGATGTAGTTCTACATCATCCTCAGGTCTTTAATGAAAATAAATGGTACGGAACTTCGCACGAACTTTCTCTCTATATTGTTTATAAATGGAGATATTTACTCAAAATTCGTAATATAATATACACTAGCAAACCCGAGAGCAAATTTTGTGTGCTAAATATGTAAAATATTTTTTATTCGTTGTTTTAAAATTCATAATTTTTTTCTTAAGGAATTAAGGTCTTCATTTGTATATTTGGACCAATAAAAAATATCGATATTTAATCTCCTAGGGCCATTATTTCGTATTAAAATGTTGACTTCCAGTTAAAATTTTCGTCATTTTACTAGAGGATGCACATCTTATGGTTATCGTATTGTTATTAAATTTCTCATTCATAAATTTTGACCAATAAAATAGGTAATTTTTGACTATTGATTCTAAAATGAGAGAGTTAGAATCGTTATAGCCGATTTTGGGAAAATGGATTTTTTCTATTTTCATCCTCTAGTAAACTGCTATTAATTTTAGGGTTAGACAGACACACAGACAGACGGCACTGCAAAATCCATTTTTTAGGGTTCGAGGGGTCATGAAACGTCGACATACATACACATCTTGGGCTAGATGTTTTTGACGGTCATAATACTTTACCTTAAAGTGTTAGCAAAGTTATATATATTTGTGTATAGCTTGAAAACTTTTGGTTTTATAAAAATATATTTCAGGTAAAATATATTTATTATAAATTGATTTACATGTATACAATGATAAGTAATTTCATATCTCAAAGACTTGCGGAGATAAAATAGAAATTAAAATTTACGGATCAGACTGGAAACATTAAAGTCATTTTTAATAAAAGCTGAGAGTAGCCATTTGGTTTGTAATATTGATCAAAGCTTAGAAATGAAGTCTAATCAAAAACTTTAGAGCCGATTTTGATCAAATCGATTTTTTTTCTCTTTCCGCCCTTAAGGGAACTACCCTTATATTTAGGGTTGGATTTACAGCTCCATAAACTCCACGGGGTAAACATGAAAACCCTATATCCAAGTTTTATCCCAATCGGTAAAATAGTTTAGGCTCTAGCCCGAGGTACAGACTGACAGACGGATGGACATAGAAACAGACGGCATTGCAAAAACAACTTTTTATGGTCAGGGGGTCATAAGACGTCGACATCCATCAAAATCTCGAGGTCAATTTTTTTGACGATCACAATACTTGCTCTACCTTTGAGATAGCTAGAAAGTATAAATATTAAATTGGAGATCAGATGTGGATTATGTTGGTGTAAATCTAGCTTAAGTCTGTCGGGACCAGGTGTATTGTTGGGGATATAATTTTTAATCTATTGCAAGCGGTTGAGCAAGAGGTTTTTGTCCTTAATGTGCAAGGGAACTTGTTGTACCATGGGTTGAAGATGAGAATTGACCAGCATTGAATTACGTTCTGTGGTGGCCCCACAGCAAGTGACGATGGGATAGCCGAATGGAGGTATTTTCTATTTGTGAATTTTAGGCAGGGGACTGAGAGTGTGTGTGAATAGATTAGTAGGAGTGAGAAGTTGTAAAGATTAGGCAGAAAGGCACTGATGTGGTCCATGTAGTTTAAAAAAATTCTTGATAAAACTGTTGTGTTCTCTTGGAGAGTCATGATTCAGTTTCTTGTAAGTATTTTCATCTACAAGTTTTCGTTATGATTTTGTGATATAGGGGGATTTAATAAGGATCCAAGTGGTGTATCTTTTATACACATGGAGGATAGTAATGATAGTAATTTGTCACTGCTTAAATAATCATATTAAAGGTCCTTTAATTTTTACAATATTCTTGTTCACCCTAAATTGCCTTTAAAGATATATATATATATATATATATATATATATATAAAAAACACCATCATACCAAAGATTCTATCCTTACAACAAACTGAGATGCAGCACCTGTTAAATTCACCACCTTTCCAACTCATTCAACAGCAGACTCATACAAATTAAGTACCCCATGAAAGGCTGATATGAGTTCAATATTGAAAACCTGATAAATGAGCTACAATTCAGCTACTTCATTGGTGAATACATTGACTTCACCACAGGAACACTTACACAATGAAAGAACAGATACGTTTTGACACCAACCACAACCCCGACAAATAAGTAGCATGACATGCCGAAACACATAATACATTGATTTATGCTGTAGCTAGTTTTCACGAGCCCTCCTCAATAGTAATAATGCATTCCATCTTCAAGGGTGGGAACATTCTCACCAAAATATAACTAAATCAAGTCATCCTCCTGGTCTCAACCTTAGATAACCTTCTATACTTTCCTTCCAGGAAGGCCTACTTATACCAGTCATTAAATTACATACAAACAATAATAAGAAATCATTAAATCTAAGAATTAAATATAATATAAATACAAAATTTAATCCATCTAACAAGAGCAAAGACACAATATTGAACTGGCAACAGCAGAATCCGAGCCTACATTTTATTTAAATCAAGAAATAAACAACAATAAAATCTACGAGACCATGCATGATCTACCTTTAGCCATGCTGCCATTGTCTAGTCTGTGTTTTACTCTCTTCTACTGAAGAATGGGAAAGTAATAATGTACCCCGGAAATTACATAGTTATATATTATATGTTTTGTGTTAGTTGTGAACTTTAAGGCATACCGTTTTCTGGTAAGTGTTACAGCCTTGGGATTCTATCCTCCTTTAAATGTTTAGTTAAAATTAAAATTAAATTTAGTTGCTAATAATTTTTATTTTTTATTTATAGGTTTTATATTGCCCATCAAATCATCAAGGCTCTCTTATTGGGATTAATCGCATGGATCACCTGGCATTTCATATTTAGTTTGAAATAGTTTTAAATTAAAGTATTTCACAACAAATGTTTAATAAATATAATCAGATCCTTATTAAGTTATTTCAGTTAATTATTTATTCAAATTGTTTTACGTATAATATTAAATCCAATATTAAAATATATATATAATTATTATTTTTATATTTAATTTAATTTGAAGTAATAAAAAACTACACATTTAAATATATTTTAAGTTATTTCTATTAAGATATATTACTATTATTAATTTTGAAACTATGGTTATTGAATATTGTTTATGATCGTACAAAATGTACACTTTTGTTATTATTCCATGATACTAACCCTACTCTTATAGAACACGATCTGGGGCGTTTACAATTTACCGTGTCAGTAATTAGTTATTATCACGATTGTCAATTTTTTGTGGAAAACACACGCAAAATGTTCAAGATTTTTTCATTATTATAAGGAAATAAAAAAATAAATAGAAGTGACTATAAAATATAGAGTTACAGTACAAGAGTAAATTAGCTATTAAAAATATCATAATTATTTTCATAAAATAATTAATGGATTTAATACACTATTAACATGCAAACTATAAACATAACAAAAAACAAATACATAAATAAACAAACTTGTTTTCTAGCAAAGTGTATTAATGTTCATTCTCGTTATATTCATATGCATAGATTACGCTATTGTTCTAGGGATGGTTAAGGTTGAATTTATAGGAAGTCTACCAACATTGTCGTGGAGAGAGAGGGGAAAGCCATTTAGGAATATCAACATTAGCATACCCGACTAGGATTAGAATCTAAATCGACATGTTATCGGCATCACAATCTATTGCGAGAACGACTCCTTATATCAAGCATGTCAAACACGTGGGTGGCGGGCCACAGGCTCGCCCAATGAAAAGTGAAAATAAGACAAAGAAAAATTATAAAATATAAAAGAAAAACTTTCTACGAGAATTTTAGAGCAATAACTTTCCACAATCGCTGCATTCGTGATACTTTATTCAGATAGGTTTACGGTTTGGATTAACTTTTGAGAAATCCTACTTATGGAATGTTATTGTAATTTAAAATTCAGTGTCCCTTTGTGGCGATGGTCTTATTTTCCTCTAGAGACAAAGCCACTGCCACAAATGATCAAATAGCGGTTCTGTTCATAAAAAACAAGTATCTGCTTCTTTTGATATTGGATCACACTGACAATCACCGTTACTCTCACGATCAGCGTATATGAGGAGAGTTGTAGTAAGTAAGGTGTTTGTGTTTTATTTGTCTTTAGTCAAACAGGTATATAATAAGCAACGTACAGACAGGAATAACGTGTATAGTAAGCAACATTGTAGATTAACGCGGATGCTTTGGACGTCACATGAGCACGCCGGGAATGCTACTGCGATTCGTCTGATTCTCTCAGTCGCCGCGAATATGTCAAATAGAGGGGTATTAGCTGCTGGTGCTGGTTTTATTGCTATGTATTTAATGATGAAAATTGAAAATAAACCTGGACGTCGTCATTTGTGGAAAACACAAGAGTATGAAAAATTAAGAGTTTTGAATAATTTTGATTTAAGTACCATTTCCAGTGCCCTCGATCTTTTTTGTCTTGCCCTTTTCTCTTCTATACGACGTTAGCAAACTTATTTTCAATATTTTAATTTATCTTCATCAATCTCTATTGAAGTACAAATTTTTAATAAGGTTTCATTCGTCAAAATATTTTTTATAGTAATTTTGATGTTTCGGGTTACAAAATTTATCTTTACTATTGTATATCTTGATCAATAGGAGCGATTTATTCTCACTTCACATATATGTCATTTTATCAAATTCAGTAAAGCAATAACGTATTTAAAGTAAATTAAAAAGTGAATTGAAAAATAAAATAAAGTAAAGTAAGTAAGAAGACCACCATTCTTCGCACATCCGCTGCGAATCTCGTTCAAACAAACACTGTGAGCATCTTTGTGTTCGGTCTGAAAACCAACAGCCGATCAGTACGAGCCTCCGCACGAGTATAATATTACACGTACGTTGGCCGTTCAAACGAATTAATCGCATTACATTACACCATTGCTTATATTACGTTAGACCCATCTGTACGCGGCTATAGATATATTGGTGACGTCTAGCACGTATACTTTTGAATGATTTTGTTAGGAAGTAACGTACCTGGTAATTAATAAACTCTCAAAAAATATTTTAAAATAGTCATCTATCAAGTCAAGTTATCTGGCCTGTCAAATTTTGATTGTTATTATTAATATATAAAATAACACAAATAATATAGCTATGTTTCTAAACATATTTTTGTGAACATTTATTTTCTATATTGAAAAATAAAATAATTCTAGAAGGTCAAGATTAACTGATAATCATTTAATTTCAAATTTTAAAATTACGTCAACTCAAGGCATACCATATTTTGATCATTTGCTATATGGAATACGAAAACAAGGGCCCACTAAACTAATATATTGAAATGGAACAATTAAGGAACTATTATATTTTATGTTTATTACTTTATTTTCAGTTTTTGATGCCATGAAAAAATATTTTATAATGTTTTAAATCTTAAATATATTACGTAGATACACGCACGTGAATATAACGTTAGAAATTAAACAATATTTTGTATTTAAAATAATTCTAAATAACGTCTAACTTTACTTATTTCTCAATTCGGCTCTCAACATAATGCAACTTTACCTATGTGGCTTGCAGTATAGAATGAGTTTGACATACCTTCTATAAAGTACATATATTCTTACGCTGTCAGTTTTGGTTTGTAAATGTTTTTTTTATTTAATGAAAGTGTCAATGCTGACTGCAATAATTTAAAATATAGACATTCTATCAATGTCAATGTCAGTTACTCTACGATTTTTATTGTTTATTTCTAAAAGGATCTTTTTATGGTGTTGTGATTATAGTTGCTAGAGGATAGTGAATGCAAAGACTTTACATCAAGGTAAGGTAATAAATCATAGCATTGTGTAAACAAACAAACCAACACTTAAACTCACAAACTAAACAGTTTATAAACATCATCACCGGTTCAATTGAACTGAGCAACTTGGTATATCGCCCACTCAAATTAAACAGCTTGCCAAAAATTGCTTTCCCGGCAAACACTCGAAATGAGCAACCTTTTGTTCTTTCATTATTGCATTTATTTTCTCTTTTATGCATTTTATAATGTATATTTTTATGATATTATTAAAAATTTTCAAGCACAAATACAACTAATTAAAATTTTAAAAAACCCATAAAACTAATATAAGCCATAAAACATTTTTAACTCCAATGAGGAACCTGAAATAATAAAACTTTCCATAAATGGAAATTGTTGGCTGCATGTGTCTCCGATACATTGTGACTCGAACCAAACTAATTCACCGCTCCAAGTGTCCGTTTAACTAATTTTAAAGTTTTTTACGCTTATGAGGTCTGAAAAGGCTTCACCAACGTCTTCAAGGTCAAGATAAGTCAGAACAAACCAACGATGGATCAAATTTCCCTCTTATGACCTTTCATCTTTCTTTATACGTTGTTGAAAAACCTAGCTGTTGAATCTTACTCCAACTGCAAAAAACTAAATATAAAAGATTCAAATAATATCAAAGAGTATATTCTATGCTAAGTCAGTTAATTGATTGATTAATGTAATTATTATAATTGATATCATGCTTTCAATCTTCGTGAGAGATAAATAGATAGACATACGGACTTTTTGAAAGTTGTTCATAATTAGCAGCTTAGCCAGAGCTGCTGATAGAAAACAAAAATAATAAATGGTATCAAGTTACCTGCTCAAAATGTACTTACCAAGCCTAAGCAAGATGAAAACGACAACCAATGAGTTTAATTCCAAGAAATTCTGCACGCACACCCTTGTGGATCGCTCACTCAAAATGTACAACTGCTTTTAGTTTGAAACTCAAATGCCTCTCGTTACATTCTTCTTTGATCATATTAAATATGTGAAAATATGACTGTTTATTTTTGTCTTGTAGCAGACGTGAATGTTGCTGCATAGTTATCCTCTATCCTGTTGGTTTTCCCGGAGGCCTGTTACGACATGTTGACAATTAATTGTCGATTATCAGTGCACGGAAGGTTTTTACCGTAGACTTCCCCACCACGTCGGGAGAGTGAAAAACCGAGCCTCAAGACATGTTGCTTGCTAATTAATGATTAATTGTCGATTATCGATGATTGATTATGAGTGTGCAACCACGCCCTCCCCTAAGACGCCCTCCCCTTCAAATATTCCCCTACAACCTATTCCCGCATCCGCTAACGGTTCAAAACACTTTCTCCCCTACAACTTCCTCCCCTTAAACCCTTCCCCTACAACCCCGTCCCACTTCCGCTAACGGCTAAAAACAGTTTCTCCCGTACAATCGCCTCCTCTAAAACACCCTTCCCTTCAACCCTTCCCACACAGCCACTCCCCCATCCCAAAACACTTTCCACCCTTTCCCTACAACGACCTCCCGGGTCAAAACCTTTTCCCTACAATCACATCCCGGGGTGTCTTAAATATTCACAAGATATATTAGAGCAAACTACATACTGCACTATTTCACTTTTTTTGAAGATAATGTCAACTGCAGTGCACGGCGCTCAGGAAGGTTTCTAGCGTAGACTTCTCATCCCCTTCCCTACAGTGCCTAAGCCATGTAGAGTTGCTTTGCATCGCAACATTCTTGACGGGGACTATAGAATCTAGAGCACCATCCCTGGCGAGAACATGTTATCTTACATTATTATTATTATTATTATTATTATTATTATTAGCACCGCGTCTTACTACCCGTTCGGGTTATACGCACTTACGCTA
>CABFVX010008566.1:0-21405 GCA_902151425.1 Timema shepardi | reverse complement strand
AGACATTGTCGGATCTTGACGTTTTATGGTCTTATGTGCCCCACGAACTCGAAAAAAAGGCTCGTAAAACTAGGTCCATCTTTATGTCACTCCGTTTATCTGTATGTCTGTATATTTGTCTGTGACCCAGGGCCAAAGCCGAAAAGCTTTGATGGATATAATCCAAACTTGATAGTCATACCTCAAGTAGTACTTGTGAATTTAATTATGTTTTTAATCACCGTATTCTAGCCCCTGTTCAGGCTATACGCGTATATGCTCATTAATCGAATGGGGTAGGGGCGCGGAAGGAAGAATTTTGGAGGTAGTTTAACCGCATTTGCGTGAAAAAATAGTGTAAAAGCTTTAAGGAAAAATTCACCCTCAGTAGACCCAACTGGGACTCGAACCTTGATCTCTTTAACTTCAGCAAGCCAGTCTAACACGAGAGTGACACCTTAGACCATTCGATCCCCGAAGTGGGTGTGATTTTTTTTATTATATCTCTTAACTTAGGATTGTCTAAAACACGGTAGGAATTGACTTCTGAAAGTCCTTTTTCCCTACCATAAATCTATTATATATTAGGATATTGGTAGGAAAAAAGACCTTTCAGAGAGTAATTCCTACCGTGAATGGAATATACACAGCCATTTATCTAGTAAAACACGGATTTTAAAAAATCCATAGTAATTACTAATTAAAAATATTAAAATGAGAAAGTTTGTACAATTGTGTCGTACCATTACCATTTATTTTATCTTATTTTATTTTATTAGCTTTAAATGGTTACATGGATTTGACTAGTTCCCACTTTTGTGCCGAGGTTTTTCTCAACCCAAATATGAAACAATAATACTTAAAATGTAAATTAAAACGTTTTTTTATATCCATAGGCCCTATTAAGGAAAAAAAATTTGGGTGTAAAATGAAACCCTTTAGTTTGATAGATATTGACCCACTTCGGTGGCCACATGGTCTAATACGTCACTCACACAGTAGACTAGAATTCCGATGATGAGATTGAAGTTTGAACCTCAATCGGGTGTACTGAGGATGTTTTTTTTCCAAAATGAATTTTAAATTTTCCCCTACGCTATGCGGGTACATTTTCTCTAAATAAAACCTCCCTCATCCCTAAAACCAATGGCGTAGCTAGTACATAAGCGTAACTTATAACCTGAACAAAAAAAAGGTAATTAAATTAGTCATTGGTATTTATTTCATAATCTTGTTGGTAGGAAGGAATGCCAGGCCTCCACCGTGGTTCGGATTTCACGTTAAACTGTAGGCCCTCCATTTAATCTCACAATCACCCTACCATTACCCATTAGCGTAAGTGCGTATAACACGAACGGGTGGTAAGACGCGGTGCTAATAATAATAATAATAGTAATAATAATAATTGTTGGTAGGAGGGCTATGAGTGGGAGGGGCTTGGATGGGGTCTAGGGTAGGGATATGACGTAGAAAGCTAAATTATTATTATTTAACAACGACAAGTCATTTTATTTCAATTTTGGAACAGGCTATTTATTTCGTTAAGTAATCATAAAAACCAAAAAGTATCCATTAGAATTTAAATAATTAATGTTGGAAATTGTTTGATTGAAAAAAAAATTGCATACATATTATTTATTATATAATTTTATTTCCAGGGACCAGAATGAGATATGTGTGATTTTCGATAAATTGCCTTGCAATTTTCTATCTGGCTTTTCGTGTTGGTCTTTCTTAAGAAATCAAATGTACATATACTGCCAATACGAGAATGAGAATAATAACAGATAATCACAGTTCAACGTCCTTGAATATTCCAATTGGGCTACTTGGAAATTGTTTGCATAGAATCACAAGACGTCAAAAGAACGTCAATCCATTCTATTTTCCCAAAGTGAACCAATGTTTTATCAGATAATGGCCAAGTTTCCTAATATAAGTAAATGTATCCATACCTTCGTTTTTCTTGTGTGTTTTTTTCTTTAAAGAATACACACAAACTTTAGCGAAAGACGGGTAGAAGTAAAAATAATAATATTCTAAGTACGAAGAGTCCTATAAAACAAAGTTAAAGATATGTACATATAGAAATTCCACCTTCACAGGGAAGTTCTTTAACTCTTTTGAGTTTCAAATTTTAATGGGAAAAAATGTATGAGAAAGAATATTTAAGACGAACACAAATCAATATTTTAGAAATGGGTTTCGCAGTCTTTTTTCATCCCTTCTTTCCTTTTATCGAATTCATTGGGGAGTCTTCATATAATAAAAATAATATTAAAAAATACTCAGTTTTGTACCCTTACCATGTAGCTCGCGTGATATGAAATAGTTAAACAAACTTTTTGACTGGCAGAATTCTTTTAGCCCTAACAAATTAAGCCAACTTCATGAGAACATTATAAGGACATGTAGGGGAAATGAACGTGTGGGACGATTGATTCTAAACCACTGTTTTATATATATATATATATATATTCACACAAACACACACACATATCATTAAAGCAATACTTTTGCAATCGCCGCTCATTATGAATGTAAGTAGGCATTACGCTATTAATGACGAGTTTATAAAATTGCTTTATAATGACCCGTTTCGAAAGTATTACGAGTTAATAAGCAGGAGATAGGTAACTAATAAGTTAGTTTGGTTCAACTCAACAGATTGCTAAAAGAAAAGAAAAAAAGTCCAGCAGAACGATTTCCATATCCATAACGGTGTTAATGTATGTTTGGTGCAGCTAAGACATTCATGTAAGTAATCATTATTGGATAAACATATTAATAGGTGAGGGAAAGGTTTTCATGCTAGCAAGGAATCTATAAATTAGCTTAGCTAAGCTTGAAAGTTAATAGTAGCTTAGCTTGTAAATAAAAAATAACTTAAATGTTGCTTAAAAGTATCTTAGCGTTTAATCTAAGAATATCTTAGCTATTAGCTTAAAATATCTTAATTTGCAGCTTGAAAGTAGTTTAGCTTGTAGCCTGAAAGTAGTTTAGCTTTTAGCTTGAAAGTAGATTAGCTTGAAAGTAGATTAGCTTGTAATCAAAAGTAGCTTCAATGTAGCTTGAAAATAACTTAGCTTGTAGCTGTTGGCCAAGTAAATGATGTCACACTTCAGGTCGACTAAAAGGCGTAAAAAGCATTGGTTCGACACCAGTTAGGCTTTCTTTTCCCCAAAGCGTTTTATTTACTATTCGTTCGGGCTATATGTAATGCTAATGTGTTGGGGATAAGTAAGATTGAATTCAGAGGAAGTCAACACCATATTTGCGTGGAGGTAGAGGGGAAAACCATTTAGGAAAGAAACTTAATACAACCGACCGAGATTTGAGCATTCGTCATAGGCAGTCCAGTATAGCCTATTGCAAGAGCAATACCTTTAACCCGTTCGACCATAGAATACTTAATTATGATACTCACTAAAGTGTGAAATAATAAGTTATTAGGAAAGGGGAAATAGAGAGGGGAACTTTGGTAAGAATTAAAAATGGGATATTAGCTATAAAAAAAAAGAGGGGGGGGGTTGAAGATATTGAGGATATTGTAGACAGTCCTACACGGTAGGTTCACGTGCCACAGTTTGCCCTCCCACCCTCTTCAACCCCCACACCTTTGCCTCACTTAAGTAGTTTCATATTTATGAGACAAAATTAGCCCCTTATTCCCCCTCCCTACGACCAACCAATTCTGGGGCAAATAGGGAAATATCAGTACCAGTCACGTCAGTTGGTGTGTCCTCTCCAAGGATAGGAAACCGGACAGGATGAGGGCGTTTATAGGGCGATATTTGCGAGTGACGTCACACTTTGTTTGCGCGTACACGCGAGATTGTGGAGCGTACACTCCGGTATGATAGAATATAGACCACCTCCATTCCTTACACACTATTTATTTATTTTGTTTCACCTACTCGCGATCCTTTGGAGAGAGGAAGTATTATGATCACAAAAATAATGGAATCCAAGATTTTTACTGGTTTCGACGTTTTAAGAGCCTCTAAAAGTAAAATTTGGTTTTCACGTTGCCATATGTTTGTCTGGATCTCAAACTAGAGCCGAAACCATTTTACCAATTGGGATAATACTTTTTTTTTTAGGGATTTCATAAGTTTCCCCAGAGGAGATTTTAGGATGATAAATTTAACTCCAAAGTTAAAGGTAGTTTACTTAAGGGTGGAAAGAGATAAAGAAGATTGTATCGAAACTGGTTCTTAACGATTTTGATAAAAATTTGTATATAAGTCACTGTTTAATATTACAAACAAAATGGCGCATTACATTTTTCTGGGTAAAAGATTTACTCTTTAAGAAATAGAATATCTCTAATTTGGATTGTATCCCCGCAAATATATATATTTGCGGGAACTAGTATATATATATATATATATATACACACACACACACACACGCTCACACACACTCACACTAGTTAACTTCCAAAGGCAAAGTTGTCCACAAGTTATAAAGCCAAGCTGACTATCATGGCGCCCATAGATTGGTGATAAAGGAGGCTTCAACCCCCTTTATAGCTCCGCAATATATACTCTTTTTTTGAGTAAATTTGTATTTAAGAATAAAATTTTGTGTTTGGGATTTGGTTGTAATTTGTGAAAAAATGTATATTTCCTCCGATTACAGCTTTCTTTTAATTTTGTTCTGCTCAATAAACATGTGAAAAATAAAATGTTTATTTTCAATGGTTTCAGCTACAGCTAAATTTTATATTTTGTTAATTTTTCAGAAACTTATTTTATTTTGCTAAAATTGGCTCTTTAAAGTCATATAATCAACTCAGAATTATGTTCAGAAGCAATCAAATTATCTTCCACAAGATTAAATTCCTGAAATTTTCTTTCGAAGATGGAGAAAGGGAGATGGGTGACAAGCCCATCAGATGGTACTCCAAGCTACCCCCCATTTGAAAAAACCCACGTGGGCATCCTTTCTTACTGCCAAAGGCTGGGGTTGTCCATGAATATAGACAATGACCAAATTATTATTCGTGAGATAAAAATATATCTAACAAATGTGACTTGAAGTGAGGAAATTGTGAATCTACGAGTAGTTGAGAGAGAGTATTACCTTTATCGGTAAAGATTGTAATAAAATGATACTATGCACGTGTATTTTCAGGCCGTGGGCCACTTTTAGAATATATATACCGAGAATTTGACTTTTTTTAGTTTGTAATCGTTTTTCTTCGGTATTTATTAGTTGTTTATTAATATAATAACGTAAACTATAATAATAATATGTCTTCTCGTAAGGGCATGGTTTTAGATACAGTAAATACAGTCAGTCTCTTTAATCCAGTTAAAGGATTGTTTATTTCGTTTTTGATGGCTGTCTACTAAATAAACATAAAGTGTAAAATAAAAGTTGGTCGATGAATATTGTAATTTTACAAATTTATACGATTGTTAGCTTCAAGATGGTCATCCTATAACTTTGTTTACTGCCTCCTAGATGTGAATACATTAGTAGCACAGAAATGAGCCAACTAAACTACCCGAACCCAGATGGGGTCGACGGATATTTCTTGGGCGATAAAAATCCTTAGCACTACTTCCTTCGGAGGGGAAGTAAAACCGTCGGTCCTCTGCCGTCGATTGTGACATGTGAAAGAACCCTGCAAGATACGGGAAAATATTATTATTATTATTATTATTATTAGCACCGCGTCTTACTACCCGTTCGGGTTATACGCACTTGCGCTAATGTGAAATGGTAGGGTGATTGTGAGATGAGATGAAGCACCTATAGTTTAACGTGGAATCCGAACCACGGTGGAGGCCTGGCATTCCCCACATTCACAAGATGTCTTGTCAGAGGTGAAGGAAGGGTTTGGTAATCAGATAAATCTTTGCCGGGACCGAGGATTGAACCCCGGCCGCCAGCATAGAGGTCTGACACCTTATCCCTAGACTACCAGGTCACCTTTACGGGAAAATATCTTTCCCAGACAAATTTATAGGTTCTTTTGCGCTTGCTCTTAGAAATTATCCTGTGCTGATATAATCTATCGGTTCAGAAAGTGTACGTGAAATACCTCAAACAAATAAATTAAAATACATACAATCCCATGTGAGGTGTGTAGAACAGAGCCTATGCCCGATTGGTTAAATAGGAACAAAGTGGGTGATATCGTACATTTCCTATACGATATATGTAGAGTTAAGCCCATGTGTGATTGGTGGCATAGGGATTAAATTAGTTGAAACAGAGGTAAGTGCAGTTTTAACAAGATCTGCTTACCCTGGAAACAATCAACTACACGACACTGCAGATTAAATGTTTAGTGCTAGGTGTCGATTTTCTAGGTATATTAGCTTTTAATCCCGGTTTCTAAGCCCCTTATTGTCCAGAAAATTACTTTAAACAAACAACCGTTCATTGAGATTAGGACTAACCATGTACAACGAATTTATCCTGACTGATCAAACTATTACCCTATCTTATAAGCCAGTGGTTCTTAACCTTTTTTTACTCGCGGCCCCAGAGACATCCTAAAATATTTTCGCGGCCCCCTAGTTAACATAATTATGAATCATTAAGATATATTCTAAAATAGTGGTTTTATTTATTGATTATAATAACAAACAAATAAAAAAACAGAAATTATCTTACTTAATGTATTTAATAGGACCTCTGCTTTCGAACACTTGACACTAACTTTGTCTATTCTTGTTTCGAATGTATTACTTAATGCTATTCACATGCAGGAATCGATTCGGAGTCGATTTCACTCCTTCGTTTTAATATTTACCATTGTTGAAAATTCCTTTTCTCATACATAAGTAGAAGCAAAAGGCAGCAAAATTTGAATGGCGATGGTAAACAGATTTGTATTATCTGCGATTTCTACTATCCGTACTTCCCCTTCCTTCCATTACCCCAGAAAATTGAGTCTATACTCCATTCACGGTAGGAATTACTCTCTGAAGGTCTTTTTTCCTACCAATATCCTACTGTATAATGTATTTCTGTTAGGGAAAAGGCCTTTCAGAAAACAATTCCTACGCTGAACAGACGTGCTGTACTTAAATGCTTACGAGCATCGAATTTTTGTATTCCAAAACGTTGAATCTAAGATGATTGACTTCAGTAATAAGTAAATAATATATTTTTTCAGACGACTTAAAAAAAAACCTTGCGCGGCCTCCCCGGTTAAGAATCTATTGTAAGCTATGCCATAGTGTAACAATGCAAGGTAAGCTCACAGTTGGCAGGGTAGCCGAGTGTACATCCTGTAATCTCATAACCGTGTAAATATCCTCTATCAGAGTCTAGAGACGCACGTGTCTTATGAGCACTCCTGTCATGCTCCATTAAGGGTCCCGTCTGGAAAGGTCGCTCGCACGGGTCACTGGTGTAACGCAGCGGACTCTAGCGACGAAACGAACCAAACAAGGTCATACCTGAGCTCCTCACGTCACGATAATGAGATGAAAACTAACGCATGAAATATATGAGTCGGCCGTGGAAAGATGGCAAAAAATTAACGCTTTGCCTATATAAGTCGGCCGTGGAAAGATGGCAAAAATTAACGCTTTTAATATATAAGTCAGCCGTGGAAAGATGGCAGTTTTCCAGCAGATCTTGGGATTAAGAAATCTGCCTCATCAGCCTGAAAAGATCATTCGCTGTCAGGCCACATGGCCTAAAATGCAATGGTTTGTGCCATTTTTTGAAATTAATTATTTATTCTATCTAAGATTATACTTCCTTTTGACCTTCACCTACAACTATCCTTTGTCATTTCAGTAAGATCAAGAGAAAGGAAAACTACGAAACTTCTTATCTCAAGATAAAAAGGTAAAAATCACTGTTAGTACTCAAATGTCTTAGAATTTTATCAAAAAATTACTTTATTTGTTGGAAGAAGGCTAACTCTTAGTGAGGTATACTGTTCACAGAACTACCAGTAAGACTGTAGTAACGATAATAACATGGAGGGAGAGAGGTCTACTGTTCACGGAACTAATAGTAAGACTGTAGTAACGATAATAACATGTAGAAAACGAGGTCTACTGTTCACAGAACTACTCGTAAGACTGTAGTAACGATAATAACATGTAGGGAGCGAGGTCTACTGGTCACAGAACTACTATTAAGACTGTAGTAACGATAATAACATGTAGGGAGGTCTACTGTTTACAGAACTACTAGTAAGACTGTAGTAACAATAATAACATGAAGGGAGCGAGGTCTACTGCTCACAGAACTACTATTAAGACTGTAGTAACGATAATAACATGAAGGGAGCGAGGTCTACTGTTCACAGAACTACTAGTAAGACTGTAGTAACGATAATAACATGGAGGGAGCGAGGTCTACTGTTCACGGAACTACTCGTAAGACTGTAGTAACGATAATAACATGGAGGGAGCGAGGTCTACTGGTCACAGAACTACTAGTAAGACTGTAATAACGATAATAACATGGAGGGAATGAGGTCTACTGATCACAGAACTACTAGTAATATTGTAGTAAAGATAATATTATTATTATTATTAGCACCGCGTCTTACTACCCGTTCGGGTTATACGCACTTACGCTAATGTGCAAATTGTAGGGTGAATGTGAGATGAAATGAAGTACCTACAGTTTAACTTGTATTCCGAACCACGGTGGAGGCCTGGCATTCCTCACATTCACAAGAGGTCTTGTCAGAGGTGAAGGAAGGGTTTGACAATCAGATTAAATCTTTGCCGGGACCGAGGATTGAACCCCGGCCGCCAGCATAGAAGTCTGACACCTTACCCCTAGACCACCAGGTCACCGTAAAGATAATAACATGGAGGGAGCGATGTTTACTGTTCATAGAACTCTTGGTCTTAAAGCAATTTTACATATTTAATTTAAATGCAAGAAAATGTTTCGAGGAACCTAATTATAAGGGCATGAATTAACCTCAGAATAAAACCAAAAATATTTTTGTAAAACCTTAAAAAAATTACCATATATCATATATGAATAATTCATCACAATTAGGAGAGGGAATGCTGATAGTCCTTGTTGCACGGGAGACAGTGACAGATCAGTATTATACCAGAGAGATGAGGAATACACTAATGTCATTCATTTGTCCATCCATCACCCATCCACGGACAGGACTTGAGCTTTCCGCGTTACCGTAATTTCATCTTGTGTTCTTTTCGAAATCATAGCCACAATGTCGAGTAAAAATTAGAACTAAATCTTGTATAAAAAATACAAGTAAGTTGGTGAGTTACATAACTATTTTATTAGTTTCTCCCAACACATTTTGCAAATGACTTTGATAATAATTGGCAATGTTTGAAAATTGTTTTCTCAGAATAAGATGAATTGTCTGCTTAAAACTTCTATAGGAACCATTAATATGTGCCATAATCCTAGTATGGTTGATAATACACATTACAATTAGCTTCTTTTGAATGCCCCCCCCCCCTCATGCCTTAGTACTTTTTTTCTTTGAACCATATGCATATATATGTGTACACACACACACACACACAGGTGTACCATAATGTGTGGAGCCCACTTCAGCAATGGACATGAAACACAAAAAACATGAAAAAGGTTAATATCACTGTGTGACCCATTTGATCTTGTTTCCGAATAACAGCCAAGCTATTCCACACTAAACTATTTGTACACCATACTAGATATCTCTCGACCTGTGGACGAGGGGTGTGCTACGGGTTATTCCTGGTTATTCCAAACACCCGGTAGCCAAATTTTGTAAGAGTGCGGTATTCAACGACACGACGACTGCAAGCTTGCATTCAGGCCTAAGATGTCCATTTTGAGCACCTCCTTTCATGTTAATTGTGTATATATAGGTACGTTAAAACATTATAGGTACACCCGGTCGGGGTTCGAGCCCTGATCTCCCTTTCAAAGGTGAACCAGACATTAGTACACGAGCCTGACGCATTTGTCCACGTTCCCACCGCTGCGGGTGAGAGTATTTATTTATCTATTGTCAGCCTCTCTTACCACTCAGTCAACCAGCGGAGTGAACTTTTTTTTTTTTTACCACATAATAACTCTCATCGGTGGGAAGACGGACTAAACGTCAAGTTTGTCTGGTCTTGTCTGCCGGAAACGGGGTTATAGGGGTTTGAATCCCAGCCGGATATATTGGTGTTTTTTTCATAATTGTTTGCGCATTCTCTTCCCACGAAAATACGAGTGTACATTTATTCTAATTTCTACCTTTTTCATCCTTAACCCATTTGTGTAAGGGACCGCTAAGCTAATAAGGTATGAAGAATGAGGTAGAATTTAGAAGAAAAACTTACCTGCATTTGCGTGGAGGGAGGGTAGAAAATCCACGTATGGGAAAAATAACTCCCTCGGTACACCTGACCGTGATTTGAACCCCCAACTCTTCCCATTTCCGGCCAACTGAATCAGCGAGCTAAATGTTTAGACCACGTGCCCACCGTGCCCACATGCGAGAGTAATTATTAAATGCGTCTATACCGGACGGGTAGTAAGACACGGTGCCAGTAAAACCAACTCGTATCCCGAGCTGCGTGTCCGTGACCGGTTAAAGAGCTGGCGAGGCGCAGGAATAGGCTTCAACCGGAACGTGAAGATATCAATCAACCTGAAAACATTCGCTCTATATTAGTAGTTTTATTTCTCTCTCTCTGTTTTCCGCACGGCTATATCGGTGGTTGCATCAGCGGTTCTTTCGGATTCTTCAAATTCAACTAGTCGATCTAGCTCACCAACTCATCATTATAAATGTATAGTTTGTGAACGATTCCTCCAACTGAACTAACTTCTTTAAAGTGGTCAAGTTCAAAATGAACTATTAGATGAGGTGACACACAACAATCGTGATTCTTCTTCCAACCTCGGTCACAGGAACGAAGTGACAAAAGAATAAATAGAGTTGCTTTGGCAGGCTTGTATGTTTTTTTTTAGCACCGCATCTTACCACCCATTCGGCTTATACGCTAATGTATTAATTACGTTAATGGATTAGGAAGATTATATTCAGAGGAAGTATCCGCATTTTCTTGGAAGGAGAGTGGATAACTATTTTGGAAAACCCGATCATAAGTACATTTGACCTAGATTCAAACCTTGTCCTATTCCTCCCGGTTATCGGCAGTCTAATGGGTAGTTTGATATTCCTCCCGCTCATCGGCAGTCTAATGGGTAGTTTTGATATTCCTCCCGGTCATCGGCAGTCTAATGGGTAGTTTGATATTCCTCCCGGTCATCGGCAGTCTAATGGGTAGTTTGATATGCCTCCCGGTCATCGGCAGTCTAATGGGTAGTTTGATAATCCTCCCGCTCATCGGCAGTCTAATGGGTAGTTTGATATTCCTCCCAGTCAGCAGAGCTACACTAGGATTGTGATATGAAAAAAGCTTTTATAAAATACTTTTTTTTAAAGTCAACATTTATAACATGTTACTAAATTATTATTGTTATTTTATAGATACTGATAACGGACATCGTGGTATGATGGTTGCAGGCAATGGCTGATCACTTAGAAGTCCCTTGTTCAATTCCCGGCTGTAAGCCGGGGATTTTCCTTGAAAGGGGAATAATTCTCATGGTCATCAGGGTTTGGTTAATTAGTCGAGTTAGGATCGTCATTGGTTACACCCCGTCATACTCACTATCACCATCATCTCAACTCATCGGGACATGGAAAGAGCCTCCACGGAAAGGATGTATGACTAGTAATAATAATAATAATAAAATTTAGCACCGCGTCTTACTACCCGTTCGGGTTATACGCTTTAAGTACTAATGCCGCTAATGGATTAGGAATTGGGAAGGTTGAATTAGAGGAAGTGAACCCGCATTTGCGTGGAGGAAGAGTGGAAAACCATTTATGACACCCCCGACCGAGATTCAAACCTTGATCTCCCCGTCCTCAGCAGTCGAGCTCAACACGACTAGCGCGTTAGCAAACTACGCCACCGAGGCAGGTATATGACTAGTACATTAGGGCGTCCTCCTGGCCCCTGGGCAATAGTTAATTAGTACTAGCTAATCTTTCCACCAACTAGGCTACACGTGATGTAATCCATACACGCCATTATTTTAAGTAATGACAATTTCCATCAAACGTGACAGCTTGAAGACGTTTCCTACCTGTGACGTCACAGCAAGTCAAGATAGGCTTTACCATGTTAGTGAATTTACGTTTTACTCAGCGAATTTTAAGGATATAACGTTGGGAAAAAACCCAACAATTATTAAATAATTCTAAAAATAATCCTACAGTGCCGCAACATTATTTTTATCTTTAAGTAGTTTTTTTTATAAATCCTCTACTACTTAAGACTATTTGACTTGGTCACGAAAATGTCTTGTAGGAGTCTTCTTGCCAGGATGTGGATTAAAAATGTTTGGGGAAGCAGTGTTTATTTAGAACAGGAAACAAGGAAAAAGTGATTTTATAGAGAGAGTCGATATTTTCTAGGAGCAAATAGTTTAATGAGTGTGCAAACTCGTCAGAGGAAGAGGGAAAGATTTTTCACCCTATAGACAAGAAAGATATTTTTCATGATGAACTGCTCACTTTTTTACCTTATTATTATTATTATTATTATTATTATTTAGCACCGCGTCTTACTACCCATTCGGGCTATACGATTTTTACCTTTTTATTTTTTAAATTGCCATCTAAGTGTGATGGTGCTTAAATGCGTCAAGTTAAGATGCAACCCACTTTGCAAAATATTCTCGAAATCTCCAAGTAGGCAACGTCGATAATATCACCTGACTCGGCGTATGAATACGTGAAAATATGAAGTCTAGTAACTTTTTAGACCTATGCTTCAGTGGCCGAATGGTCTAAGGCGTCACTTTCGGTTTGGACTGACCTGCTGAAGACGGGGAGATCGGGATTCTAATCCCAGTTGGATGTAGGCCTACTCAGGCTAGATTTTACTACATTGTTTCTCAATATCCTTCCACGCAAATGTAGGTAGATTACCTCTAAAATGATTCCTTCCTCATCCTTATCCCATTAGAATAATTATCATACATACGTATAACCTGAACAGGTAGTGAGATGCGGTGATAAAAAATATTTTTTTTAAACTGTCAAATGAAAATGTATCTATATTAATTACCATAGTTCTAAACAATAAGAACCATTGTCCCAACATATTTATAATTATATAATATCACTGACATGGTGTAGGTCATGAACTGGTGGACAAGCTTTAATTCACAAATGACTGGACAGAAAACTATCCTATTTGGGGGGCGCATGGTCTGAGGCGTCACGTTCGCAATAGATTAGAGTGCCTGTGGAGGAGAAATTGTAGGCTCAAGTTTAGATCGGATGTACTACCGGTGTATTTACTTAAATGGTTTTCCACCCTCTATCCACGCCAATTCGGGTACACTTCCTTTAAATTCGACCTACCTCATCCCTAACACAGTAGATTAATTAATACATAGGAACCTGCTTTGGTGGTCATATTGTCTAAGGCGTCACACTCTGGACTGCCAATGACCAGGAAGATCTAGGTTCGAATCTAGGTAGTGTACTGAAGGTGTTTTTTTCCCAAAATTGTAGAGTAATTAGTATATTAAGCGTACAACCCAAACGGGTAGTAAGACATTGAGCTAAAAAAAATCGCATAAGCAACTGAACTATTGAACTATATGATTCAACTGTTCATTCTATTTGAACTATTCTCAATGGTGAACTGTTACTCCCATCTCTCCAAGTTCCAAATGTTCCTTGTACTATATTTTATCAAAGTTACAGTGGGAGAGATACGAAGTGTGGACAGGGGATTGGTTAGGGGGGGAAAGGGGGTGAACTAACACGCCGTTCATTAGAAACTGTCTGCCTTAACCTCCTCCAGCACCCCACTTTCCCCTCCCTAGAACACCCCCTTCTTCACCAGCAGCCAATTAACAAATGACAAACGGGCGCGTCACGTTATTACGTCAGGTGCAGCCCGAGACCATATGGGGAGTAGGTTCCTCTCGAGCCTATAGGGCGGCTCCCAACATGCATTGCGGCATGTTATGTGGCGAGGTCTACCGGAAGATAATGTAACAACAATTTCTGCGATCTAAAAAGTTTTTATTTTTACCATCGCGTTTTATTTTTACTCCCTGTTTAAGTTATATGTATATTTGATCACTACCCTAATGGGTTACGGATGAGGAAGAAAGCGTTTTGGGGATTATCTACCCGCGTTTGTTTTGAAGGAGAGTGGAAAAACCACCCTCAGTAGACCTGACCGGGAATCGAACTTCAATCTCCCCGTCATCAGCAGGCCAGTTTAACACGAGAGTGATAATCTAGAATGTTCAGCCTCTAAAAAGTTTTTACACCGACAAACGGCTTGAAGATTTTAAAGGGGCCCTAACTTGAGCTTAAAGTAAGAAAAGAACATTTATTATTGTCATCTTTTTAATTCAAGATGACAATTCCCGACCTTTTGTTGTCGTATTTGGTTAAGTGTGTGTTTGTTTAGCGTTAAAACTTTTAAAAGTGAGTTTTGTAAGATATGTTGAAACTATAAAATAGTCACATTTTATTTCAAACATAAGAGAAAAAAACTAAACTCTTTTAAATTCAAGCGATATTTAAAATTTTGCTTAGTTTTGTATAGCAAATTTCTGTAGAAATTAGTTTTTAGTTTTACTATTATTTTAATTATTTGTAAACACTTGTAGACTTCTGGACTCTCGTGTCCATCTTGCACCATAACTAGCTAGAGTACCATTGGCGTTGTAAGTGCCTTCCTTTTCTGATAGAGTGAAAAGATACCAGCTCTACTTTCACATATTCATACGTCAGGTAATGTGATATGTAGATGTCACTGTTGGTTGTTAAAATAAAATGTATCTGCCACAAATAAAAAAAAAAAGTCACCGTGATTAAATATATTGTAATTAAAGACGGGTTGAACTCGGCTGATATTTCATACAAATTTTAATACTGAACACGAATTCTAGAAAACCTTGTAAACTCAAAATAAATGTTTTACTAAATGAATTCAGAATTAGTAAAAATAGCTAAATATTAACATAATTTTATTATAATTAGTTTTTAAAGTATTTATGTATTAAATAAATTGGCAAATTAATTATATTGGTCTGGTTTTTGTTTTTCTCCTAAAATAATATTGGTCTGAGTTACCAATACTGTAAGCAATATAATAATTTTGTAACATATCCTTTTTTTTTAGCACCGTGTCTTATTACCCGTTCGTGTTATATATACACTTATGGACTAATTACATCAATGGTTTTAGGAATTAAGAAGGTTATATTTGGAGGAATGTACCCGCAGTTGCGTGGAGAGAGTGGAAAACAATTTTGTATAAAAAAATACCTTCAGTACACCCAACTGAGATTCGAACCTCCCCATCATTGGCAATCTACTCTACTGCGAGATTAGTGCCTTATACCTTGTGGTCATCAAATTGGGTAGCTATAATTTAGAATCAGAAAAAGTAATATGTTTTTGGAATCTCACATTTGATATTTTAATAAAATCCTTCAATCTCGAACTAACTTAAGGCTTCGTTAATTTGAGGGTTCGAAAACATGTATTCAAAGTGATCAATAGACGAAGAAACGGCTGAATGAATAATTTCTCTGAAACTTCTTTCGAAAGCGACAGAACATATTTTTATATACCTTACGTTGGTGATAGTGAATATTCTTGCGGGTCACCCTGTGCGGTAGGGAGGAAGACGGATGAGGACTTGAGTAAACAAGCGGCGATGTTGAAGGCGAGAAGAAGATGAGGAATTTAGAAGGGGAAGAGAGAAAGATAGCTCACTAGGATGGAGCAGGAAGCCAAAAAGAACGAACAGTTTTTTATTATTATCATTAATATTATAAAGAACACTAGAAGGAAGAGGGTAGAAAGTAAGGTTTAAAAAAAAAACAGGCAGTGTATGCAAGAGGGATTTTTTATATTTTTTTTAGGGGTGGATCATGAATACAGGGCAGGGATTAAAATATTCAAGTGTTGGTAGACAACCCCCTCTTTTACCCCTCACACGCTGAGCGGTATTAGATACACTTGTGTTCTTTCTTAATATAAGAGATGGGCTAGGAATGGGAAGGGGGAGAGATTGGTTTCCACTTCATCTGTTCCCAGGTAC
Source organism: Timema shepardi (assembly GCA_902151425.1). Taxonomy (NCBI): domain Eukaryota; kingdom Metazoa; phylum Arthropoda; class Insecta; order Phasmatodea; family Timematidae; genus Timema; species Timema shepardi. The sequence goes on along the minus strand of CABFVX010008566.1, from coordinate 5,311 downwards.
AATAGCTGACGGATTCCACAGTTGTTTTGTTACTTCTTCCTCGTGTCTCTGACGAGGGGAAACAACTATAAACGTCACTTGGCTATTATGTTGGCGTATAGTCGTTCAACATCGTGTTGGGAAGCAGGGAACTTTGGGAATTCATCCCATTCCCGTTTTTTACACCTCGACAGACAAACCGTATAGGGCCGTCCAGAGTGAACAGGCTAGGTTCCTGGAACACAACCGAGGATACCCGAACAAAGACGAAGTTAACCGACCACAACCGAGACAACCCGAAAAGAAGCGAAGTGCCGCGGACACAACCGAGAATACTCGAACAAACACGAAGTGACCCGAATACAACGAAAATACCTTAACAGAGGTGGAGTGACCCGGACACAACCGAGGATACCCGAACTCAAGTGAAACTATTTGAACGTGAGCTTGGCTATCCAAACTCAAACGAGGTTACATCAAACTCACATTTTGAATTTTAATGTGACTACAACCACGTGGATGGGGTTATTTGAACTGTATAGACTGGAACAGTGTTCCAGAAACTGTGGTGCGTGGGCCCCCAAGGATACACTAAGGATTTTTAGCGGCCACGTGATGAAATACCTAGATTTATTAATCATAGATTTAAAATATAGGCTTATGTATAATAACAAGTACAATAAATAAATTAATGGAAACTTTTAGGGGATATCATGGACTCTTAGACGTGTGGAGAAATTCAGTGAGGATGGATTAAGTACGGAGTAGTTTTTTTTAGCTACATGCACAGTTTCTTGCTTACTTCGTATGGAGGTGGCGTGATTAGCTATGTATGTATTAATACTTTACAAGATGGCATATATTTGTGCCCTATTTTACCGAAGAGTTGGAAGAGGTACATGGTCTAAACTCTAGGAGGCTATGGCCCCGAAATTTGGTATTCGACTAGCAAAAATTTGAAACTCATTTAACTAGAGGATCTTTGAAGGCTTGTTAATGATTCTACTAAGGAAAGTTAAAATTAATTTTGAGAAATTTTATGTATTTTTTTTAATACACGGAAATTGTAAGACCTTACCCACGTCTGATAGCTGTATTGCTTTTCTCTGCTTAGCTTCCTCTTTGGAAGGTCCATGCTTTGCACCCCCGCTCTGATGCATTTCGATGGTTTGTAGCAAAAAGAGGCTGGGTTAAAGGAGTCATCCTGTGAGGAACTAACTATTTCTCTTTTATCTTTATGATCTCAATTAGAGCACGTGACTTACGATAGTAGGCATGTAGATAGCGCTCGCAGTCTCGTATTATACCAGGTGGGTCACGGGTTCGTTCAAGGACCAGACCATTCCAATGGGTTTATATACAAGCCTATGAGACTAATTTATTGTACAAGACGATTTGTCCACAAGATTGTGCCGTATAAACACTCAAAATAGTATAAAATATGCTTTTCATAACGCAGTGTATGCAATATTTGTATTGTAACCCTCTTCGATGGTCGAATGGTTTAATGTGTCCCTCTCACAATAGACTAGACAGCTTATGACGTGGTCAGAGTTCAATTCTGGTATGATATACCAAGAATGTTTTTCCTTGGGTAGTTTTCCACACACTCTCTCGACGCATATGTGGGTAAACTTCCAATAAACTCAGACACAGATAGCCCTGCTGGATGTTTACATATTTTAAATGTATGGTTGTAGGAAATAATAATGAAATACTTTACTAAAATAAAATAATATAAATCAAAATGATTGGATTTTGAAGACCAAATATGGAGATTTTTACTTTTCAGAAAGAAAATAAACTATATGAAACATCTCACAGACTTTCTCTTTTATTTTAGAATAGTAATTTACTAAAAACTCGTAATATTTGTGAAAATAAATAACATGTCTATACATTGTTGTAGAAACATTACATCAAAGATCATAAATGAAATAATATATATTGTTACTTACTCTACCTCGATTTTGGTTGGAAGAACAGTGGACAAAATTCAAACATTTATTTGCGACCAATATTAATAACATTTTACTTTGCTATTTTTGTTAATTTATTGGTATTGATAATATCTATAAGACGTGATTGATGCAGATAGAATTACTTGAAGTATGAAAATATTAAACTTGTTTTAGTAACTTTAATAACTAACTTCTACTGTTCTTCCTGCCAAAATCGGACTGTAGGTAACCTGTTACAGAAAAATTTAGAAAAAGAGAGAATATGAATAAAATTTATTTTCAAAGACCTGAAATAAAAAATATTTATATTGGATTGTAGCTCAAAAATTATTGGTTTTATAAAAATATATTTCAAATAAAATATTAATTTTGTATATTTAACAGTAGTACAACTTTACAATGATAATATATTTTGTAGCTCAAATAGTTGCGGTGAAATAATGAAAAATGTAAAATCTCCTTCACGTAAAAGTACCCTTTAAGTCATTTTCACGTTAAGATTATTTGCCATCTTGTTAATATTAATAAACAGTGTCTAGATATAATATTGAATCAAAATTGTAAGAGCTAATTTCGAGAAAATTGATTTTTATATTTTTGCCCTTAAGTAAACTACCCTTAAATTTAAGGTTAAACATCTAATAATTCCAAAAAAACTCCTTGGGGGGACCTTTTGAAAACCCCAAATACCAAATTCTAGTCCAATATGTAAAATTATTTCGGCTCTAGCCCGAGGTACAGACGGCATTGTGAAAAACAACTTTTTTTGTTTCAGGGGGTCATGAAACGACGACATTTATCAAAATCTTGATTTCGAATGTTTTGACAATCGCAATACTTTCCCTCAGAGGTGTTGATAAAAAGTAAAAATACAACTTGAAAATATATACTCTTTTTTTTTGTCACCGCGTCTTACTACCCGCTCAGGTTGTACGCATGTGCAATTATCACGCTAATGGGTCAGGTATATGAAAGGTTGAATATAGATTAAGTGTTCCTAGTTTAACATTTTTTTAAATTCTAAAATAATTATTTTTAAATTGTGTAGTATTTTTTATTCATAGCAAAACTGTTTCACTGGTCTGAATGCCAGTATAGTTTTTAAAATATACTACTGAAAACCGCTCAAACATGTGACGTTAGTATCAAGCGTTATTATCTAAGTACCGGTAAGGTGTTATCATTGCCTTAGTGGGGTGTGATGGGCTCTTAAGACAACCATTTGAGTTAGGGTAGGTCGTGTTTCTGGACATTCTGTATTAGATGGCCGACGATAAAAAAAAACATGAATGTATCTGTCCACGGCCGCATCGCCTTGCGAGCGCGGAGTTAAGACTTGTTCTCCTAGCAGGGGTGATGTTTCCACGTTTACGATGACGACCCCCGACTGGGCTCGAAGCTACGACTTCGTGCGCGTGATGTTTATCACGCCCGGCACGATCATTTCACGATCATTCCCCTCTCAGTTCTGATCCGGCTCGCGCCAGACGTTGAGGATTCTCTCGAGGTCTATTCACAACAGAAGATTTCATTCAGACTGATCCCACGAGGCGAGGGTTCTCTAAAGACATATTCACACCAGAAGGCTTCAGACTGATTCCACGATGCGAGGAGTCACTCAAGGTCTATTCACGCTAGAAGGCTTCAGGCTGATTCCACGAGGCGAGAGTTCTCTCAAGTCTATTCACACCAGAAGGCTCCAGACTGATTCCACGATGCGAGGGTTCTATCGACAAACCACTATTTTAAGTTTAGCGGTGGTGGGGAGGAATTAATCGTCAAGATCCAAAAATGTTCATGATAAAATTGAAGAAAGTAAAAACTAGAACAATGTAATCAAATACCAGATATTCCTTGACACTATGCGGGTCACAAACTAGTGATCTCCCGGTTACGTGATCAACCTCAAGCTACGAGGAAGGGCCTAGTCTCAATCGACAGCATTATTAGGGGGGAGAAGACTCGAAATAGTGGGAGGGGGAGGGGATACCCTCTTCTCGAAATGAAACCCAAGTTGCGTGATTCTCTTCCGACCTATCCTTTCTTTGCGTTTTGACCTTTACAGGAAAGTTCACATTTTATAGGTTGTGGAGAAGAGGAGGAGAGGAGGGGAAGTAAACCATCCACCATATATTTTATTATATTTTAGTTATTTAACGTTAACTTTCTGAACAGACTGATTTATATCAGAACACGATTTACAAACTAAATTAAATCTAGAACAAACACAACAACCAGTTCCCGGACGCTAATTCAATCACTGTGAAAATAAGGAAACTCATATTTCAACAATGTTACCGTTGTTCGGTCATGCCGGGAATCGAGACATAGACCCTTGGCTCAGTAGGCAGACACGATACCGACTGAGTTAAGAGTGCAGCAGAAGGGGACGCGAGTGATTTTACAGTTTTTAGAGCATTAATTTTTTTTTTTGCCAAAATAAATCAACTATTTCTCCAGTAGCAACATAGAGTTTAGTTTTTTGTACATGCTAATATCAACAGATCTTGAATATCTGTTAAGGGTGTCCTGGAATTATGTCAAAATATTTTATCTTTATTTAAAAAGTTTTGACTTATTTTCAGGAAATAATTGACAGATATTCAAGATCTGTTGATATTAGCATGTGCAGAAAACTAAACTCTATATTGCTACTGGAGAAATATTTTATTTATTTTGGCCAAAAAATGTAAATTCTATAAAAACTGTAAAAATACTTTCGCTCCCTTCGGCCGCACCTTAAGGTGTCGGATCTTCTCTAGTATTGTACTATATTTTCGATAGAACTTGTAATCCACTGGAGCTACCCCCGCTTCTAAACAACCCTTCTGAGAAGATGAGAGGGGTAAACGGGGGAGAGGTAAGTCTAGGTGAGCATGGGTTCTATACTAGGCTAAGGTGAACATTCGTCCCTGAAATAAGGATTTAACGTCCAGGACTGATTTTGACACAGATTTTGTTAAATAAATTAATTTGATTCTGAAAATTATTTGGATTAAACTAAAAGTATTTAAATAGAGACCTCGATGGCTTAGGGTTAAGTGCTCGCCTTTGGACCCGACGTTCATGGGTTCAAACCCAATCGGGGTCAACGGATTTTTCTTGAGCGATAAAAAAATCCACAGCACAACTTCCTTTGGAGGGGGAAGCAAAACCGTCGGTCCCATATTGAGTGTGACATGTAAAATAATCCTGGAGGGTGTGTGAAGATTCCTAAAATTGTCTGGCCCTTTCACGCTCACTCATAGAAATTCAGTGTGCGTGGAAAGAGAGATAGATAAATAAATATAGAAAGATATATATATATATAAAGAGATAGAGGGAAAGATATATATCTAGAGAGGGAGGATATATATATATATATATATATA
>CABFVX010008565.1:0-14239 GCA_902151425.1 Timema shepardi | reverse complement strand
GGGGGGGGGGGGGGAGACGGAGTGGCTCCCAATAAAAAATTGATTGAATAGTGGAATGCCCTTTCACCATTACTTTTAATAATGGTAATGAAAATGGTCATAGTCAACGTGGCAGGAAATCTCGAAGAGAAAATAATGAAAGCCACTATGTTTGCTGATGACTTGGTGGTATGGGGAGAGAAAGAAGAAGATATACAGGATAACTACAATCATGGAAAAAAGGAGTGGAAAAGTGTGGAAAGAAATTTAGCATGACAAAGTGTGAATTGAGAATAATGACAAGGAAGAGGATAAGGCCTAGTAAATTAATAAATTGGGATTGAGTAAGTTGAGAAAGTGCACAATATAAAATTCATTTGAAGCGTGACTGAGGTGAAAGGTGGAAGTAGAGAGTTTGTAATGTGAAGTCGATATTAGGGAGATTTGTTCAATAGGTGTGTGGGATACCTACCAACGAGAATAGTAATGCCCTTTAAGTGTAAGTCAATGTTGTATTGGACATATTTTGTGATTAAAAATATAATGTAGAATCAACAGTATAAACTGTTGTAGTTGAATGAAGAAGTGTATTTATAAATAGTTGTATATATATATGAGTTAGAAATCGTTACATACATAGTAAATTAGCTCAAATCTGGAATGAACTTGTGTAGTTAAAGTAGTATACAGTTTTTAAGAACAAGTATGTATCTATTTTTATATTACATTCTTGTTAGTCTCGTCTTGTTTTAATATGTTTACAGTATTTTTAGATACTAGTCGTGATCAATTCATATTATAATCTTGTATAGGGATTTATTAAAATTACCAAGGAATAGACTCAGGCCGTTTTTTAGGGCTACCCATGTTGATAAAGACCGTTTTAAGGGTTCAGGGCTACCATTAAAGTAGGGAATAACGGGAACAAATTGATAAGAAAAGGTCTCATGTACTTAAGGATGGAACAAACACAGGATCGTAATGTTTATACTTAATTCTTATAGAACTTGAAAACATCCATTTATAGTTCGTACCCATTTAATAATACAAATCCAAAAAATACCTCATTCACTTCTACCTTCTTTTTAGAACTTGCTTTTCTTAAATTCCTATCCTGAGGTTGAGGCGGGCAAGAGTCACTGGTAAGAACCGATCAGTGACAAATCGGTGTCAGAGTAGAACTTGACTTTAACAAGGTATTGCCGAAAATTAGTGGAACTATCAAAAAGGATTAGGTTGTATGGTTATTAGTGAATTGTAATCGTTAACACGTTTGGTGAAAAGACCATCCAAGTGCTTGATGAGAAGACCTTCGAGTTATCCGGTAAACAGACCATCCACGTGTTTGTTAAACAGACCATCTTGTCGTTTGGTGAGCCTGATATACACTTGTTAGGTGGATAAACCATCGAGTAGCTCGTTGAGAAGTCCATCATGCCATACTGGTATCAGACCATCCATGTGTTTGGTGAGATAATCCAATCCAGTCGTTTGGTGAGTAGACCATTCATTCGGTGAGCAGATCATCTATGTTTTTGATGAGCAGACCATCAATATGTTCGATGAGTAGATCAATTCATTTATAGGTCCACGAGAGAATCCCAGTCCGGGTAAAATTCACCGGAAGTAACTTAATAAATTTGAAGTTTATAAAAGTTAAATATATAATACAATATTTTACATTTTACAATTTTAATATCAATGTGACAAAGTAGTTATTTATAAGTTACCAATCAAAATATCTGATCTCCCTGAGCCTTACTCTATCTGGAAATTTTACAAATTTAATTTAGTGGCGGATGGTGAAAACACATTGAAATAGATACAATACACGCCTTTTGGGTATTTTAGGACATTATATTTTAATAGAGGCTGGTAAGAAAAAAGTAAATGTTCATTTATTATATTATGAGACAGTAATATATTAAATAATTCAATAATGTTAGATGACTAATTTTATAGGAATAGGTATATTTGGGGCTTATTGCTGTTTTAAAAAAAATTAAAATTAAGTTGTGTAAATACTTTATGTCTCATTTTTATTAACCCTTGTTTAGGTGTGATTTTATTTCTGAATAATGTTTAATTATTGTTTATAAATTTACATATTAGTTTCATGCTTATAATGGTTTTTAATTCATTTGGACCCATCAATTTTCCAGAATTTAGAAATATATATAAATTGTATAGTCATTGTGTTATTAAAAGTAAAATGTTACAATTCAAAATATTGTTTTGATGTATTTAAACATATTATAACAAAAATCGTAAAATTTTCGTTGAATATTTATTTTGTGACATATTAATGTAAGTGATGAAATAAAATCAAAGTATTATATCTTAAAATAAAATATTGATGTTGGCTCAAAACACCAAAATCCTTTTTTTTTATCACAATTGCAAGTCTACCACTCTTGAAGTGATAATAATAATATTGATAATACTTCACTTATCCAACTCCAAGTTTGAAAGTGGGCTCATACCTGTTTAAACATGTTCAATTGCAAGATTGCGCAATGGTATAGGGAAGACTCAAGTTAGCCTCCCAAATTAATTGTATTCTATATTTTCTAATTTAGAGCACAAATGTTCGTTTTGGGCACATATGAGTATAAACAAAGCACAAAATAATGGCAAAAACAGAATTTTGTTATGTTTAGTTTTCAATGTGTGGCGGGATATATTGAGCTCTAGCTCGATCGCTTTCATCAAATGTTATCTAAAAGGCCTAGTTTCACACCACTAACGTTCATGTTCGGCCACATAGAGCACAAAAGAAATAAAAACGAATGGTGAAAAACGAATTTTGTTACATCAATTTTTGAAAATGTGGTGGACCAGCTTGAACACAATTTTTCTACATGTGTTGGTATAGGGAAGGCTCAACTTAGCCCGCTAAATTAATGTTATATAGCATGCCTGGTTTTAGAGCACAAATGTTCATTTTTGGGCAGATAAGAGCACAAACAAAGATTAAACGAATGGTGAAAACCAAATTATGTTATATTTATATTTAAAAATGTGGCGGACCAGCTTGAACACAATTTTTTACATGTGATGGTATAGGAAAGACTCAAGTTAGCCTGCCACATTAAATATTCTCTAAATTTTCTAATTTTAAAGCACAAATGTTCATTTTCGGGCACATATGAGCAAAAACTGGGCACAATAGAGTTACATAAATACGATTTTGTTAAGTTGTGTTTTTCAATGTGTGGCGGGCTAGCTTGAGCTCAGGTTGGCCTGCCACATTAAATATTTTCTAAATGGGACAATTTCACAGCACAACTGTTGATGTGTTGGCACATATGAGTACATATAGAGTAAAAACTACTAGAAAAAAAAATGTGGTGGGCCAACTTGAGTCACATGATGTAACAATTCAAAGGTTGTGTTTTAATATCCAAGCCCCACCCAAACCGATGGTGAATAGACTATCGTCCGATTCGTACTACCCACTCCGAGAAACGTCGACATTTATTCAAACCGCCTACAATAGTATTCTTCACTATTGTATTTCAATGTAGCTTCAAGCAAATACTAACAATATCTTTCAATATAATTCACTATCAACTCTCTACAATGTAAACTGTTCATATACGTACCCTCTGGATAAGCTGGCTTGCACAGCCTAGTAACCTGGCTGACTTCAAAACATCTTAAATCGAGGAGCGGGACCACTTTGCCTTGGTGTATCAGCACTTGGTGTTCCGACCAGCCCGGTTTAGACATATCTGATGGGTGGTTTTCTTCACACCTGGCGAAGAGTGGACGCGGACATGGCTGTTCTTTTTAGGATGGTTTGAGAAACCATCACCTGATCTCTGACGTCAGCAGCAAAGCAGTTAAAAGTATTTTTGACAACTAACCATAGTATCATCTATACAGAGCGGGATGACAAATCAGCGACTTACAAGCTAGATGGCCTACGTGAGAAAGACAGCGTGATCCTCCCAAAATACTACGTCATCTGTTTAGTTTGAACTAATTCTCCTCTATGATACCTACGCAGTAATACAACTATATATTATGAAAGAGTGGAAGAAATACCTAGACTCTTGAATTTGGCAGCACCGAGGATGGACCTCTGTAATATTTATTTATAATAGACTTTTGAATTTGGCAGCACCGAGGATGGACCTCCGTAATAGTTATTTATAATAGACTCTTGAATTTGGCAGCACCGAGGATGGACCTCTTTAATATTTATTTATAATAGACTATTGAGTTCGGCACCATCGAGGATGGACCTCTGTAATATTTATTTATAATAGACTATTGTTTTCGGCACCATCGAGAATGGACCTCTGTAATATTTATTTATAATAGACTATTGAATTCGGCAGCACCGAGGATGGACCTCTGTAATATTTATTTATAATAGACTATTGTTTTCGGCACCATCGAGGATGAACCTCTGTAATATTTATTTATAATAGACTATTGAGTTCGGAACCATCGAGGATGTACCTATGTAATATTTATTTATAATAGACTATTGAGTTCGGCACCATCGAGGATGGACCTCTGTAATATTTATTTATAATAGACTATTGTTTTCGGTACCATCGAGGATGGACCTCTGTAATATTTATTTATAATAGACTATTGAATTCGGCAGCACCGAGGATGGACCTCTGTAATATTTATTAATAATAGACTATTGTTTTCGCCACCATCGAGGATCGACCTCTGTAATATTTATTTATAATAGACTATTGAGTTCGGAACCATCGAGGATGGACCTATGTAATATTTATTTATAATAGACTATTGAGTTCGGCACAATCGAGGATGGACCTCTGTAATATTTATTTATAATGTACTTTTAACTCGATGCCATAATGTACGGACTGCGTTTATTATTCTAAATCGTCAGGAGACGCCTTCCACCTCTGTAAATATTTTTTTTTAGTTTTTCTTAGAAGTTCGAATTATGGAACTTTAAATATTTAATTTAATATTGCTATAGTCGAGATAGGCTGATATTTGTTTATTAAATATGGGCATTATTTAATATTATTTTCAAACTAAAAGTAACTTCGGGCTCGTATCGACACTTAAGGGCTTGCTTTTTAAAGATGTTTGTAAATTCTCAATATTTGCTATTCTAACTTATCGAAATGTTAATTGAAATATATTAAAATCATCTATCTTAATAATCTGGATAGATTGACTATCCGTATTATCCTAGCTTATGTCGTTGTATATTTAAATCATTTATATATATTCCAATATTTTGTGTAACGTAAAATTGGCTACTCTTCGCGTATATTTATATTTGAAATTTGGCAAATTTCTAAATGTTCTTTAACTTAGTATCAATTGATAGACTTTGTTCAGTAATTGAATAATGCTGATTCAAGTAGTCCCGCGTGAGTATACATTAAGTTTGAGGTGTGAAACTCTCGTGTTAGTTAACGTAATGTGTGTAGTATAAATGTATATCGTAGTAATTGAAGGTACACTCGTTTTGTGTAAAATTAGAATACGCTCGTGATGTTTAGAGTAAAAGTATGGATTTTAAAATTATAACTTTACATTGGAAGAGTAAATGTTGTCATAATGTCTGTAGATATTCAGACGCTTTTGTAACAGTTTAAATGTTTCTTAAAGAACTTTATATTTCATGAATAAATATGGTTATTAATAGTTCTTGCTTTATTGATATATAGCTAACCTGGTGAAATTGAATTAACCTTTTTATTTGCCTTAGCAATAATTTAATCAACTATGTTTTTCTTCGTTCTACTAGATATTTAGTGCCACTTAAATTACTGTCTGTTATTTTTGAATATATTAAATTACTCTTTACATTTAACTCTTGCTGATGCTAATTTCTCATTATTAATATTATTATGGTAGCTTATTCCTTCTTATCTTTGTAGTATTTTCTTTAGTGACTTGTTGCTACGAAGTAAAGAAAGAGTGATATTGTGGTTAGAGTTTCCTTGTGGTTAGTATTATATCTTCATACTGGTCTCTTGTTCTCTGACTTCATGTTTCCATAAAGAATATTGTTTGATAAACAGCCGCTACTCTATTATTTTGTACGGCGGTGGCCTTCTCCCTAAAATATTTTCATTGCAATAACAAAAGGAAGGATTTACATGGTGTTGTAAGCATATTAGTTAATTATAGCTCTATTAAATATTTTGTTGTGTTACAAAAACTGTAAAGGAACTTGTTTTCAGTATTTCTTACCTAATTCGTTTAGTCCAGCTTTGAACGCGTCTTTCTACCGCGTCACATCTGCAACGACTCTGAAAATGAATGGTCTAATATACTAGTGTTATTAATATCAGTTTTACAAGATCACTGTTGTCAAACTAAAACGTCGATCGCTTCCAGTCAAAACATTTTCTCGGCTCCTTCAAGGTCAGAATATTTGCCCCACCTCCAAAAGTTTGCGCATGCGCAGGGGTTTATTATCACTATACAGTCTTTCTTACTAAACTTTCATTTCTGTACAGTTTCTTGTGACTGGCAAATGAGATAAAACGGTGAAAGAAAACTACTTAAAGTTTTGAATAATGACAAAGAGGTGGAAGCTCCAATGAGTTTCTGTGACTGATGAGAGGATTGCCACATTCCAGCTATAAATGACCACTTTGCAATACGACCTGAGGCCTGAGGCCCAGTCTGGGTCGCATCGAACCAGGGGTCAATAAAAACAACTTCACTCCCGAAGTTTATATGTAAATATTAAAACTAATTAATAAACCACCTTTTTAATGTTTTTAACGTATTAAATAAAACAATCAAACCAACAACTAAAATGTATTTCCCCATCAAAATCGTGTGTTTTATTTTAGAAAATAAAACTTGATATTATAATAAAAAATGAAGTAAAAACTGTTGATTATTTGTAAATTTAATTATTTCATTATCATACAGTTAATGTTAACGTATTTTATATTTGTTTCAAGAGTTAAGCGGAATAATGTATGTGTGGTGTTTCTTAGTATTAAACCTTGTTCAAATTCTTATAGTTTCCTAAGGAAAAATAGTAAAATTTTAAAATGATTATTTAAATTTTTTGTTCCCTTTTATAATCAATAGGATTTATAAAAATTACAATTTGGAAATAATAAATTTCATGCCTTATTCGACTTAATATTCCAGGAATCATATACTTCTTCCACTCAACGAAATAACCTAGTTTTAAGCATGAAGTGAGACGAAACTTTTCAACTTTTTCGTCCATAAGATAATTATTAAAAAAACTATAATTGGCTATTTCAATTTAAATAATATATTTAAATATATATATATATAATATATATATTATATATATAATATATATATTATATATATATAGGGCGCAAAGCCTCAGAGTTCCAATCTTAGAGTTAAATATATCTCATTTCCTCGTCACGACTACCCTTCCCTTTGGACCACTGGGGGATCAGACAATGTAATCAAACTCACCTCAATTAGTGTTGTATAAAGCTTTATATGGTCAGGTAGGGAAACAATATATAATAAATCAAATATTTTCCTGTACCCTGAGAAAATTAAAAAAGAACTTAAATGAACAATATACAAGGTTATTATTTAATAGCTATTATAACCTTTTCGAAAATTCTTACTTAAAGCACATCTTTATAATATACACTCTAATCTTTTATTTAGAAATATAATCATAAACATTGAAGGGAAATTAAAATATTAAATTAATCAATTTAAATCTAACATAAAATTTAAAAATATGAATTAATAAAATATATTTTTTCTTATTTTTCTATGTAATAATAGGAATTGACAAATTTTTTTTGATTAAAAATGCATTAAATACAATTTTATATAGCTTTTGAGAATTTTTTTGTCTTAAGTAGTGATACAATTTAAATGTTTTATTCAAAAACTAATATTATTTTATGAAATATTATAAATTAACAATACAGAAGTATTCTATTTAGGTATACACATAAAAACAAACATATCTAGAAAAACTCGTAGTGTTAAACACTGCCATTATTGAAAGTAGCAACAATGAACAAACCACTAATTAAAGCACTGGAAGATAAAATATATTCCCTGAAAAACAGATTTGACATTTTTCTTGAAAGGAATGGAGTTAACTAATATAAACACGGCATTCATACATTCTTAGTTCCTAAAGGACTTTGAAATTTATTTTTTGTACCTTGGTTTTTGACAAACTGATGCCTAATTTATATCAGTTTTTGTTATTACCAATTTTGAAATCTTTCATTAGTATGTGCCAAACTCTAAATATAAAAGTAAATCAATTATTTCAGATCAGTAGGGCCCTTGAAATTTTTTAGAACGTGACAGAAGCTTAATTAGTTCAATAAAACCCTGTCATTGATTTTTACATAAAAGATAATAATTATGGATGTTTTATTTAATGGTGGTACAATTATGTACCTTTTCATAATATAACATAGATTTTGTTGGCATTTTTAAGGTTGATATCTAGGATTATTGGGATAGATTAACTTGTAGTTGGAACAAGTGGATCCTGGCAGGGATTGTTTAAGATTATTTCACTAAAATATATTCTAAAATTATTTTATTTAAAAAATGTCTAGCCTATATAATATGTCCTAACTTCACTTTATAATTAAAAAGTTATTCGTCAAAGACTATTATTTGACTTTATAAGGATTTCTATACCTATATGTTTAATTTGAATTAAAACGTAGATTTACCCACTTTAAATTAAGGTAATAATTTGAAAACTAACCCTTTTCCATATCTAAATTTGTTCGTTACTCTCACCAATCATATAAAAATAAAATTGATATTTTTTTAACTAAAGATAAATTATTTATTTACTGATTTACAACTATATACAAATCATGGTTTCCGTGGTGCTGTAAACAAAGAATGATTGTACAGATGAAACACTGCCAACACAAAAGGAAAATATGACTAATTCTTTATAAAAATTGGGTTTTAGTCTTAGGTTATTAATTATGATGACATCCTAGTCCCCGAACATTTAAAATAAGTGTTATTTTGTCAAAATCAGTAAGCCGTTTTCACGTCATATGAATTCTAGGAAATGGACTTATTAATTTAAACACAATATATATTGATCAACAAGGTACAGGCTTACACATTTTATAGTGCTTATTTTTTATAAAATATCATTTGTTATTCTTTTAAAACCATTATTTAACTACACGGGTCTAGGATGAGAAAAATACAAGGGAATTAATAGCTGATCTTTATGTATTTTTGGTGCTGATTTTTAAAATAATAATGAAAAATTTCTTTTATCACTTCACGTTTTGTCGAAAAATTCAATTTTACTTGGATGTTTATGAATATTAACCCTAAAATTAATTTGGCGATGTATTTCTTCCCTGTCTGCCTGACCATCATTCTACCGTGGTGAAACCTACAGAATACCCCTCGTAATACCATCCCGGCGCCGTCCCTTTATTCCCGTAACAGCCTCTCTCTACCAATAGCGTCATGCGATTCCTTATCTCAGTTCTTTGTTTTGGTTCGCTGACCTCGTAGGAACGCTCACTAAGCGAGCGTGATCGGCAGTCACCTTTTAGTTTTTCGAGCTTTATCTGAATTGATCCTGAACATGTCATCTTTATTAAGACTGAATTATCTCGACTTTTCTGGAGTCATCATAAAAGATATAAAAGAGATGTAAACATGAGGGACTCAGTTTATCTCCTTTTAACCCAGAATATCGTGTACTTACCGTGTTCGTAGTAAGATAAAAAAAAGGGATTTTTTTTGTTGCTCTCAATTTTTCTTTCATGTGTTGTGTCGTGCGTGCACTAGTACAGTGAAAATTAGGAACTTCATCACTGAAACAATTTAACGGTTGCTTTTCTCTGTACTTTTCGTAAAACATGGCTTCGAGTTCGAGACAATGTGAAAACTTTCCAGATGACTTTTGTTAAATACGCGGCGAACATAGTGTTATTAAAAATTGCATGAGGAGCATTACATACTATGTAAGACAACATTTTATGGCGTCTTTTGGCATGAAACTCGGAGACCAGAACAAATCATGGGCTCATAAAGTTTGTGTGCAATGTCTCAATGATCTACGTTTATGTCTCAGAGGAAAGAAGATTGCTTTACGATTTGGAATTCCTATAGCATGGAGTGAGCCTAAAAATCACTCTGATGATTGTTACTTTTGTTTCTGCCAGGTCCGTGGGTATAACTGCGAAAATCAAAAGTTAATCTTTTATCCTGATAAGATTCCATCGGTGATACGTCCCGTTCCTCACGTACCTGAAGTGCAGTGCCTTTGCCTCCAATTGAAATGCCGGTCAACTCTTCAGAATTTACATATTTGGAACATCCAAAAGTTCAAGGCTCCGATAACTAATATAAGCCCTCCGGAGGCGATTCACCTCAGCCTTTCTCTCAAGTTGAACTTAAGGTGCGGCAGAAGGGAGCGCGAGTAATTTTACAGTTTTTATAGCATCAAATTGTTTTGGCCAAAATAAATCAAATATCTCTCCATTAGCAATGTAGAGTTTAGTTTTCTGCACATGCTAATATCAACAGATCTTGAATATCTGTCAAGGGTGTCCTGGAATGTTGGCAAAACCTTTTAAATAAAGAGAAAATGTTTTGCCAACATTCCAGGACACCCTTGACAGATATTCAAGATCTGTTGATATCAGCATGTGCAGAAAACTAAACTCTACGTTGCTACTGGAGAAATATTTGATTTATTTTGCCAACAAATTTATATTCTATAAAAACTGAAAAATACTTGCACTCCCTTCTGCCGCACCTTAATGATCTGACTAGAGATCTGGGCCTGTCTAAAAAGCCAGCTGAAATGTTGTGCTCCATATTGAAAGAAAAAACCTAATGAGGAAAGGAACCTCATTTATTGGTACAGGTATCGAGTAAAAGAATTTGTTAAGTACTTTGAGGAAGAGGAGAACCTGGTCTATTGTTCTGATGTTCCCGTATATATGAGAAAATCTAATATCATATACAATAAAGATGAATGGAGGCTGTTTATAGATTAATCGAAAAAAAGCCTTAGGCTGTCATTCATCACGGAAGCAAGTATGGATCTGTACTTGTTGGATACTAGGTGCATTTTAAAGAACGCTATGAAAACCTGTCTCTCGTCCTCAACAAAATTAAATATGCCAACCACGGTTGGACCATTTGTGGTGATTTGAAAGTTATCTCCATGCTTCTTGGTCAACAAGGTGGATATACAAAGCTCCCATGTTTCATTTGTGAGTGGGAAAGCCGTAATAAGACTCAATATCGGGTCAAAAAATAATGGCCGAAAAGACAAAATCTTGAACCAGGCACCAAGAATGGGATTCGGAACAGTTAAGTATCCAGAATAAGTATTGTTACCCCCTCTACATATAAAAATAGGTGTAATGAAACAGTTAATCAAGGCTATTCCCAAAGATGACGATTTTTTCAAATATCTGTGCAAATAGTTTCAAGGTCTATCCGAAGCCAAGTTGAAAGAGGGAATCTTTTTTTTCCAGATATCCACAAGCTTAAGAAGGATAAATAATTTGAGACTAGCATGACAACAAAGGAAAAAGAAACTTTGGTTGCCTTCATAGATTTCGTCAGTAAATTTCTGGTGCATTACAAGGATCCTGACTATAAAGCAATTTTTATGATATTTTGAACAAATTTCAAGCGTTGGGTTGCCCCATGAGTGTCAAAATACATTTCCTTCACTCACAGGTGGACTCATTCCCCAGAAAATTTAGGATCAGTCAGCAAAGAATATGGTTAAATGTTCCACCAAAACATCAAAAATATGGTGCGCAAAAATCAAGGAAGATGATACAAGAACATGCTCGGCGATTTCTGTTAGATGTTAACACGAGATAGGTCTGAACTTAAACATAAAAGAAGAACGTCAAAAAAAAAGTGTATAAGGAAAAGAGTACGTAGTTAAATATAAACTTTTGTTTTTGTTTTATTTTTTGCTCAGTTTAAGATTTGTTTCAAACTTTCATGTACCAACACATAATATTTGCTCCTCTTGGTCAATCGTATAGTTTATGTAAATTACCTCAATAAAATTAAATTAAAATATTATGTTAGTAATTTTCTTCTAGAAACTGCACCGTAATTTGATGAATAATTTTAAACTCATAGGGATTTTTTATTTTTCTCTCAGCCAGAGGCGGCTCGAGTGATCAGGCAACAGTGGTTTTCATCTATTTAAACCTATAAATATTAATCGATTGCTGAGAATCAATTTAACTCACCAAGAATCGATTATATAACATAGATTTAATTGGATAAATACCACTGTTGCCATCTAGTACATGCAAAGTTATTCTATAGAATTCCTTTTCCAATAGGATTTTAGCAAAAATATCATTATCGATTTTACAAAAAATTCTGATGTGATAGAAAAAATGGAGGTCATTTTCGAAACTGGCCCCCCAAATAACATAAAACTCAGTGAAAACTTTTAGTGTATTTTTCGAAAACTTCAAATTCGCAGGTCCGTGATTATTGGTTTCTTACAACTGTTCCGATTTGTAGGTTTAATATCAATAGTTATACAATCTAATGGCCAAAAGTTTGCCACATTAAAACTTTAGGCACGTATAACTACAGTGTCTCAACTATTACAGCCAGATAAAGAAATATTAATTAATTTAAATAAATTAATCTGTAAATTTTTCTTTAAGAAATGTATAGCTAAAATAAAATATGTTTACTGTATTATTGGTCAGCTCAAACACTCTAGATTCCAATTTTAAAATTAATGATTAAGACCATTTTATAAAAACTTGGAGTTCTTGAAAATTTCCCATAAATCAAATACTCTTTGTCCAAGTGTTCGGGTCCAAATAATAATGATATTATGAGGTGGAGGCAAGCCAACTAACATATAAACATCAAGCTTGAACCCCCATAAATCCATTTCATCTCAGGCCCAGAAAGCGACAAACAGACGTAATAATGTAGAGTCCAATTATTTTAGTTTGGGTAGAAATAAAACGTGAGCCTTTATCATAATCTCGAGGGGAAATTTTTGATCTATTACGGTACAATAGTTCCTCTTTGTATAAAATAAATATAATGACTCTATTAATCAAAACATTATGTCTTCATTGTTCATTCAAGATAATATCTAAATGCTATGATTTCTACTGATCGTTTGGATATTATAGCTCATTTATATAGAAAATTGGTTTGAACTTTTCTTCTAAATTGTACTACCTACTCGTTATAAAATATAATTATATATCATTAATTTGCACACTTATATCAAATAGTATTTCCATGTGAGATTTTATCAAGTTTATAGTGTATGTTGGCTTGGCCGAGTTAGAATTAATTGGACATAAATTATAACAAATAAAGGTTACAGTATATTACTTTTTGTATAGTATTCATTGCCACGCAAATGGTTGGGAAGAAATACAATCATCTCTTAAATATGCATCGATTTCTTTTTACACTTTTTACACAATATCTAGAAATTAAATATAATCTCTGATACTTATTAAACAAAGTGTTGGCCTGTAGACTGTTATCTTATATTAATGAAACCATTTAAATTATTGTGATTCAGTATTTTTATTATGTTTTCAATAATACGGGAAACTTTTTTAGGGTTGTGTACGAAGGGATTAAATCATATATATATAATATTTTCCGAAGATTTTTTTTCTCAAAACTTGCATTCAATGATGAATTCTCCTATTTTATGTAACATTAACTATTTTCATGTAAATAACAGTTTCCAAATACAAATAGTTATAATTAGAGAGAAGAGGTACGTCAACGGTCATGATGGATATTTCAAGTACCATAAACAGCATCCCGCAGGTGGAGGGCGGCCGACCAAGATTAATGATTGCGCTTTGGATATAGACTATCAATGGATGTCTTAATAAATCCCAGTATGATACCCAAATTAATCTGGTTCTGTTCATTTTCATTAAAACCATTGTATATATATGTATAAGTTAATGATTGCGGCTGCCAAGTGACGTTACTATTAACTTGGCCAATGAGGTGGAACAATTTCAATTTTATTATTAAAGGTACTTTTAATTCAGGTGTTCACCTAGAAAATGGATACTTTAAATATTTTACAACAAATATTGTCATTGACGACACTTAAACCCAACTGACACAACATAAACAATCTCCTTCAATTTATGGGCTGGAGATTCCCTTGCGAATACACTTTCTTACATAGAATTTGCTTCATATAATGCTTGAAAAATGAAGAAATTCCAGTGCCTTAAGCAAGGTGTCTATGTTGAGGATCCTCCCAGTGCAG
>CABFVX010008564.1:0-23355 GCA_902151425.1 Timema shepardi | reverse complement strand
CTCCACCGTGGTTCGGATTCCACGTTAAACTGTAGGTCCTTCATTTCATCTCACAATCACCCTACCATTACTCATTAGAGTAAGTGCGTATAACCCGAACGGGTAGTAAGACGCTGTGCTAATAATAATAATAATAATTTAACGTAAGCTGAGTATGCTGTGTCAAAAATCGGTAAAAAAAAATCTACCTACTGATACCCTATTCATCGCTGTGGGCTTTGTATTAGTTGAGAAAAGGTATGTTGACAACATAAATAATATATAGGATAGTGAATGAAATGGCATGGGGTTGAATATGGAACTAAAAGTGTAACCTTGTTACAACATAAATTCGAAGCAGTATAACTCACCAAGCCAGCCCCGGTTGACTCATTCCGACATACACACCGCAGCACTGTCAACGTTGAACTAGCTCGAGATCCAAGGTTCGCTGCTAACCGTGTTGGTTGAAACGCTCCCCAAAACAAATGAGCAGCGTTGCGCGTGAGCTTAGCGCGCGTCTGCGGGCGTATTCAGAACTTCTACGAACTGTGATTGTGTATGGACTTAGATGCGTGTGGACGAGTGGAGACTGTTCTGGAACCCTTACCCCTTTCCTCTCCGTTGCTCTCCGCGCCCCGAGAATACAAGATCTCCTTAGGATATACAACGGTTGGAGTCCAGGATGCGATCACACATTACACTCTGGGCTTTCCAGGTGAGAGACCTGACTATTAAGTAGGCGCGACATGTTTCTCAAAATTCTCTTCGGCGCTAAATCTTTACTATTCTAAATTTACTGTTCAGGAGTTACATATATGTTATTATTATTATTATTATTATTATTATTACTATTACGGTTTTCTGCCTTTAAGGCCATGGGATATCTGGATACCATGGTCGACCAGCCCGTAGCTGCGCTCCTTCCTTGGGTGTCGTCGGTCAATAAGGATTGGGATAGTTTATTATCGGTGGGCAATTTACGTTTAGATGTTAGTTAAATGTGGGTCCGCGTGCCGGCGTGGAAAATATTTCTAATGTGGACGTCTTGTTTGTTATTAAATTTTATATATTTTAATATCGTTGAATCACTTATATTTATATGTTAGTTAACGAAGGGGCCACGTGCCGTCAAAGTAAATATTTCCCTGGAAATCATTCTACGTGCTATTAGATATTCAGATTATTTATTATTGTTAGGTGTGTTGAGCTTTATATATAAATAATGAAAGGTTTCATACCGATGTTTAGATTAGTTAGGGTTTGTCATATGACAACTTGTGATCCTATTCTCACCTTAGATTTAATGCTAGGGCACGAGCCTGTTCTTGGGCCTTTACCTTCGATTATGAAAGTTGTAATTATTATTAACTTGGAGGTCAATTATTAGTATATCATCGTCGTTTTCTGATGACGCTATTTTTGGCGCTGAAATTAGATGCCACCTATTGTTGCTGTTTACACGACCTTCTGACCTTGGTGGTCACCTATGCGCCTGCCAGCCCATTTGACTTGTTTACTTGCTCAGTGCCTAACGCTGGTATGTTCCACTCCCTCATTGAAATGTATCAAGATTGTTTTAAATACAATTATAGCTCTCATGTCTCTACCTCTGTTTGTTATTTGTGTGGGATGATGAAAGAGGTAGGTTACAAAATGTGATATTATATATTAATAAGCTTTTAAATGTGTTTGCGTCTATTTTAATTCTGTCAAAGTTTCGCCCGGTATATACCAGTATATTAAAATATTGAAAGAGTTGTATAGCGGTACTATTATATTTGTTTGTCCTGGTGCGTGGATGTTCACGTCAGGTTGAAGTTTGTTTCTGGAAATATTTCGTGTAAACTCTCCTTCCAGTTCTCTTGTAGCGCTGTCAATAAAATGGGTGAAAGCTATTATTATTATTATTATTATTATTATTATTAGCACCGCGTCTTACTACCCGTTCGGGTTACACGCACTTACGCTATGGTGTAATGGTATGGTGATTGTGAGATGAAATGAAGGACCTACAGTTTAACGTGGAATCCGAACCACGGTGGAGACCTGGCATTCCTCCACATTCACAAGATGTCTTGTCAGAGGTGAAGGAAGGGTTTGGCAATCAGATAAATATTTGCCGGGACCGAGGATTGAACCCCGGACGCCAGCACAGAAGTCTGACACCTTACCCCTAGACCACCAGGTCACCCAGTGAAAGCTACTACATTAAAATGTGTAAAATTTTCTCGATTTTAATTTTTTGTTGCTAATTATAGCTACAGATTGTTTCTATATTCTGTCAAAAGATGATATGCTAGTTCCTAACTAGTATTCAGTTAAACTGGGTGTCAAATGTTTAAATGTTGTTTCAACTGAAATTTTTAACTGTATTAACATTTATATTAACTAATCAAGAGTTTGTGTGCCACAGTAACGTAGCCCAACTTAAAATAAAATAATATATTCTTTCAATAAATCTGAATTTCATCTGGGAACGTTTAGTCTCTTTCTGATTTCTTAATGGCAACTACTGTAGTGTAAATAATATACATTCATTTAGAGGAACAGTTCTATGCTAGATAGTGGGAAGAAACAATACATAGGGGTTTCATAAATCTAGGGGATTTTGTTGATAAAAGAAAATTGAAAAATTTCTCATCGGTCTTATTGTAGTGTTTCTTTCTTCCTCACTCTTCCCTAAGACCTTCCAATAAGTCCACATCCCTGTTTCCGCACACTATTTATTAGCCTGCCCGGCTGGCGCCAGTGCAGAAACAACCCGGACTTAACCTCGGGCCTCTGGGTACCCGAACTCGCCATAATGTGGGGAATGCCAGGCCTCCACCGTGGTTCGGATTCCACGTTAAACTGTAGGTCCTCCATTTCATATCACAATCATCCTACCACTACACATTAGCGTAAGTGCGTACAACCCGAACGGTTAGTAAGACGCGGTGCTAATAATAATAATAATAGTTTCCACAGCAGAGCACACTCCAATAACATAGTCTTATTTATACACAATAGCCAGTTCTTAATAACAACACAAAGATACTTTTCTTATAAAAAAAGACAAACTTTTTTTTATCAACAACGTTTCTACGTGTTACCAAAACAAAAGAAATTTAATATTTATAGAGGTTTTAGTATTGCCAAAAATGTACTTGTTGTTTGTTAGTGTTTTAGACAACACCCAAGCGCAGGCATCACTGGTCCTTTCATTATAATTAACTATGATCAGTGAACGAACCTTGATCTTGAGACTTCTGGGTTTAGTCTAGCCCAAAATGGCAACCTCTTAATGAGATACCTGGTTTTGGGTCACCCCCACTCTAAAATTATCCATGGCAACAATTATTTAACAAGCATTTATAGAATAAACTTCACTCAACCATAAAATTTGTATATTAACTAAGATCTCAATAATATACAATGGTAAGAGTTTGGTAATAGAAATAATCATATTTGATATTGTTAGTCTTATATTTTGTGGTAGTTAGAATTTCCTTAAAATAAAACATCCTAGGAAGTCTCCCCATATAGTCAAAGATGAAGAAAGGATATACTTTATAAACAATTTATATTTGTACATGTTATATTATTATAATGGAATCATTTTTGTTAGTATGAATAATTTATTTTTGATAAAAAAATAATAATTTAAAATGAAGTTGTATTACAAATTTTACACTTTTATACATTAAAAAGTGGATTAACTGCAAAACAAACAAAAATCTAAATTTTGTTACAACCACAAGACAATCTAGTTGTGTAAATGCGACATGCGAGCGGCTTGTATTATGGAGGTTCGGGGTGAACCTAACACAACACGACACATATGATGAGGTTTTGACTGAGTGTTTTATTGGGTGAAAGAGAGCTTACACTGATAGGATAGGTGTTAATGAACAGATAGGAAGCGACAGGGAAGTATAGCAGGGTTCTTAAGTGACAAAAACATGAACAGTACGTGAATTTGAAATTTAAGTTTTTACAATTGTAATCCTTTGTTCATCGTTTGTTCTGGATTTTTCTGTAAACAGGTTTTTGGTTTTTTCGTTTTGATAAGCCCACAAATTATATGTTTAAATCTGGGGGGGGGGGTCAACTTCACGGTAGAACCCCTCCCAAATTTTTAAAATTGGCATTTTTATGGCTACAATCATTTGTTCCATATTGTTCTCCAAAAAGTATCGTTGTTCTGCTTTTGTTCTTGCTAAAACCTGTACGTGAACTTGTGACACTTTGTTTACTCGTGAGGGGCCAACATTAAGACAGCGCCCCTTCCCACAATTTAAAAAATTCATGTTTTTATTTTTTCAATCGTTTGTTCCTCGTTTGTTCCTGATTGTTTAAAAAAAAGAATTCGTGCGTCCCGTTTTGATAAGCCTAAAAATGGTGTGTTTATTATGGGAGAGGCGCACGCTAGCCCCCCACACAATGTTTAATTTTGACATTTTGGTGGTTGTGACTGTTTGTTCCTCGTTTGTTCCAGATGGTTTAAAAAAAACAATAATTGATTGCTATTATTATTATTACTACATTGGAATTGTGGTTTAGTTTTTTAGATATTAAAATACATTTATATATGACTTATACGTAGATTTTTTTATCTAATCAATTTTGACCAAAAGATCATTTCAAAGAAAACATTTTTTTATTGATAAGAGAGATGCCATATTATTTCAGATTCAAACACATAATTAAACTAAACAAATTTTCAGATAATCGAGCTAAATACAATAAATGTGAAAAATTCTCAACCTAGTTATATGTAGATTATAAATACAAAATATATTTCATGATGAATCAGTGGCTAATTTTTATTTACAATAGGTTTATATCTGAATATTTAGAATAAATAATGTGTAACTTATTTTAATAGGAAGATTAATTAATTAATAATCAGGGCCCAAATTTTGATTACGTTATTTTTTAGGTACATCGCAGACAAAGCTCATTTGTACTTATACTCTGTTCATGATACCTTGGTTGTGTGAAATCTTTTTATAAGTCATTTCTTAATACACGTTTTACTTTTAAATTTTAAGTAAAACTTTCTTGTTTTGCGTCCTTTCTCGACTCAGTTCTAAGCAATTTTAATAATTCCCAGGCACTTCTGTTAAATTAGTATTTTTTAATGCTATCAATATTTTATGATTTTATAAATAAGCAAGCATATTGTTTTGATCAAACAATTGTCGGAATGAGGAAATGAGAACGTAATGATGAAGATTAACTTTGTATACTTATCGTTTGTCACGTTTGTAAAATATACATTGCTGTTGAGACACTGCAATTAAGCGGTGATTAGTTGTTTTGTGATAGGATATTATTTTTAGGCAGACGTTAGTGAATCAATTCTATATTTAACAGAACGCAAGAGTTTAGTTGTTATTTTTTTATTTTAGCACCACGTCTTACTATCCGTTCGGGTTATACGCTTAAATACTAATTACACTAATGGGTTTGGATTTGGGAATGTTGAAATTAGAGGAAGTGAACCAATATTTGGCGTGGAGGTAGAGTGGAAAACCATTTAGGAAAAGCCACCCCCAGTTCACCCGACCGAGATTCGAACCTCGATCTCCCCGTCCTCAGCAGTTGAGCTCAACACGACCAGTGCGCTAGCCAACTACGCCACCGAGGCGGGTAAGAAATACATATTAAAATATAATATTTTGTTTAGTATGTTGGCTTCGACTTTACTGTAAAAATATGTCCATCCGGGGGAGTGGGGAACTACTAAAAATAACTTTAAAAAGAGTTTAATTTTACCCTTTACCGTAATTTGCCGAGCAGTACTCATCACAGAATGATATGCAACACCAATACAATGACGAGCAAGGCTCTCACTTGGTGTTCTTAATAATAGTAATAATAATAATATTTAGCACAGCGTCTTAGTATCCGTTCGGGTTATTCGCTTTAAGTACTAATTACTCTAATGGATTAGGAATTGGGAAGGTTGAATTAGAGGAAGTGAACTCGCATTTGCGTAGAGGGAGAGTGGAAAACCATTTAGGAAAAACCACCCCCAGTTCACCCGACCGATGATTCGAACCTCGATCTCCCCGTCCTCGGCAGTCGAGCTCAACACGACAAGCGCGTTAGCCAACTACGCCACCGAGGCGGGTACTTGGTGTTCTTGTTTATATCACATATACGGCACGAGTCAAGATATTTTTCTATGATTATTGGGTGCGTACTTTAGCAGCAGTGAAGATATAAAATTACTTTAATTAGTAAATGATTTGTTTGTGAAGTTTTGTGGGTCTCAATGCCACTACGTTTAGTTTTACTAGTTTCCTAAAGTCAAATAAATCTTAGATTGAAGGTGTGTCCAACCATAAAAACGTTAGTGAGTAAATTTATTACAAAACATTTTTTGGTGAAAAGTAGTAACCGGGGGATATAAACCCCCCCAAAGTTTAATTCTTCAATAAAACAACTATGAAAGTGTGTCCATTCCAAACAATTTTAGTGGCATATACCATCTCCATAATTTTTAGATGAGTTGTGCCTGGGGGGACTTAAGCCCCCCCCTCAACATTTAGATTTTCTCAGACAACAATTTTCTATGGAAAGTGTGTCCATACCTAACAATTATAGTGAATAAATTTTATATCTATCCTTTTTTAGATGAGTAGTTTGGCCTTGGGGCATACTAAATTGAAAAAAAAAATCTCTTTCACCAAAAACATTTCATAATCACGGTAGACCCATTTAATGAATACCAGTGAAGAAATTACCTTTCTATCCTCGATGGATTGTAAAATACAGGAATATCCATATGGGGAGGGGGCAAATGCCCTCTTCTAAAAATTATGTCATGAGAGAATTTTATGGGACTATCCCACGATAATAATGGTGCAAACTGAACATTTATATGACCTTCCATTTGGGCAGGGGAAAGCAATATCTCTTTTCCTTATTTTANTCAAACAATCCCCCCACACAAATACAGTCGTTAAATCTATATCAAACAATCCCCCACACAAATACAGTCATTAAATCTATATCAAACAATCCCCCCACACAAATACAGTCGTTAAATCTATATCAAACAATCCCCACACACAAATACAGTCGTTTAATCTATATCAAACAATCCCCACACAAATACAGTCATTAAATCTATATCAATCAATCCCCCACACAAATACAGTCGTTAAATCTATATCAAACAATCCCCACACAAATACAGTCGTTTAATCTATATCAAACAATCCCCCCACACAAATACAGTCGTTAAATCTATATCAAACAATCCCCCACACAAATACAGTCGTTAAATCTATATCAAACAATCCCCCACACACAAATACAGTCGTTAAATATATATCAAACAATCCCCCACACACAAATAAGGTTCCCCGCTGTTGCTTATATTATTTCACACAAAACTATGTATCCCTACGCCGAACCATATGATCTGCAAAAACATGTGTTTAGCAACTGTCAGAAGTCAGCTGTGAGCTGTCAGTCAGCACCAAAGAAGCCATAGGGCTACTGAACATACAGTTTATTTGATTGCTTTATTTTTAATTAAAAACAAAAACTAATAATACATTTTGGTAGATGAAACATGTATTAATGTACAAATATTTATTATCACTCAACTAATACATAAAAGGTCGCTTTAATTATGGAAGTATTTAGCTTACGTGACGACTAATATTACCTTAATAAAATTTTGGAAGGCCTCTTAGATTTTCAATTGCCGCTAAAGCTTGCCATACTTAGTTGGTAATTACTTAAAGTTATGCCAGGCCTCCACCGTGGTTCGGATTATACGTTAAACTGTAGGTCCTCCATTTCATCTCACTGTCACCCTGCCATTACACATTAGCGTAAGTGCTTATAACCCGAACGGGTAGTAAGACGTGGTGCTAATAATAATAATAATAATAATAATACTTAAATTTGTGCAATTTTTAAGGGCCTAAACATTAATATTAGTATATTTTAAGCTTTTTTTATTCTAATTATTTAGTTCTAATTACATGCGAAATTAAAGTCTAATATTCAGTTTTCTCCATAAGAAAAGCATTGTAGGCTGGACGTCATACCCCCACAATGGCATACTGCGAGTACTCATTATATCTAGGTTATTCCAATCCATAACCGCCAGTAGCGCTATCCAATGTTGTTTCCTAGACTCACAAACTCCTCTTGGAGCGGGGTTCGGTGGCTCACTCGGGAAGTTTATTCTGTGTAGGATGGCGCGTATCAGTTCATATTCATTTTATGGCTATACGTCCATCATCGATTCTGCCTTGAAATATGAGTGAAGAATGACCCTGGGCACGGGACGACTCCTGGATAGCTCAGTGGTAGAGCATAGGCGTATTAAGCCAAAGGTATGGGTATGATTCCCGTCTCCAGGTGTCGTTTTTCAATTTTCAGAGTATAACCTTTTACATGTGAATTATAGTCAACTTTTTTTTATGTATCTAAATCCAGACTAACGGTACCAAGATTCCAAAAACAAATATACGTTTCCCAGTCAAGAAACTGAATTTTCTTAATTAAAGAATATTATTAATATTAAAATATGATTTAGGGCCGTATACTATGACGGCCATTTTGTGATAAAAATCAAATATTTTAAAATAAAGAAAAAAAGACCAACACTGAAGGCCAAGTTATATATTTTTGACCTACTATCATTAGTTGGTTTTCTAGATATAGATGTGTTCACATTTTGTCATGATACCACTTAATTAATGATAGATTAGTTATTATTTTAAACCAAAAAGAAATATTTTAGTAGTAATAATAACTATTAGGTAGCCACTAGACAAACAGCCATAATGTTGAGAATTTGCTAGGAAAATCGGGTTTATGTTGGAAGATACTATTTTTCCTACATCCTAGATTCAAGATATTTATTATCAGTGCCCATACGTCAAAAGATATTAAGCTGCATATTCATTATTTCCATTACCGTAAATGGACTCATAAAATTATAATATAAGGTTTTAAAAAGTTTAAAAATAAAACAAACTGAATTTTATTTGTGACCAAATAAATGGAAATTTATACTTTACAATACATTCAAATAAATTAACAAAGTAATAAATAAAATAAATAATAAATTACTAAGGGTATTTCGCTAAACACAATAATTTACAAAATAGTTTTTAATGTACAAATTAGTTAGTAAATAACTTATCACACTTATAAATAAAGTTTATAAAAATACAAACATTATTAGATGATGTACATAACAAATGTTTGTTTGAAATTTGTTTTGAATGTATAAATATTTTGTATTGATATTTCCCACAAACCAAATACAAATAAAGAAAACTATAAATTCTAAGAATTAATATTACATTCGCTCTATTGAAAATTAATCCTTGAAATATACCAGGACTCTGTTAAGACTTATAATGTTTATTTATTAAAATACGTGTAATATAAACAAATATTATTGCATAAATTTAGGTTTGAAACTGTTATTAAGTATCACATTTTTTTCAATAAAGAATCATATTTTAACTTGAATTTTAAACAGAAAACATATTAGTGTATTTAGAAATGACTGTTTATATTTGCTAACTTTAAATCCATAAAATAATTAAATATTTCAGGATATAAAAGTGCTAAGTAATTTCGTAGAAACAGGTCGCTCTAAGAATGAGGCCTTTTTACTTACCTAGTGCTTTCAACTTTACAATTTAAAGAAACAAAAAGCCAAATACATGGGAATGAGGCCATAAGTAACTGTGGTGAATCTAAATACATTCAATCATTATTAAAGGAAACTAATTTACTCTAGATTAGCAAAATTAATAAAAATATTATATAATTGTAACAGATCTGGACTATTTTTTTTAAATTAACAACTGCAAGATTTGTATAAAAAAATAAATTGTTTGATTTCTTGAAAATATAGCTTGATGACGATAATGGAATTTATTAGAGAACGTTTTGAGGTTATTTAGGTTAAATGCACTAAACGAAGTATTACACTATAATTCCAGCATGTACTATTTTATTTAAGTAATTGGTGAAGATGTTAATGGGCGAAAGATCATGTCATGATCCTAGCCTAAGCTAGCTAGAAGATATCCTTCACATGGGGGGTTTGGTGCAGCTGGGCAAAGGACCATGCTATTATCCAGGTGTTTGGACTAGTATGTTGATGTATTATGAATGAGAACGTTGATATATCTTGGAAAAGGATCATAACATTCTTAGATCCTAGACTAGTTGTTTTTTTTGAAGTTTCAACGTGGAAGAGTTGTAGGATCATGCCATCCTCCGAGCCTGGACCAGTTTGTTGATGTCATTGAAGGTCTTCACCATTGGAGGGTTGGTACTCCCACTGCCTTCAGAGATACAACCCGTGTGTAATTTAAAGCAATCTTGGCCATCTTGACCATCTTTTGCCGCCTTCATATATCTGAAGAACCTCAAGATCTCGGGGTTGTCAGAGGATGGCTTCCTCAGCTCGTTCAGTTCTCTGAAGTATAAACAAAGAAAATAGTTATTTAGTCAAATGCATATTTATCTCATTAATTATATACACAAAGAGATCCTATCCCGTCGTTCATTTGGGGAGCAATTAGAGGGTGGGCTCTGACGTCACTGTAGAGTTGACTGAGCCACTGAGATATATTCCATTCACGATAGGTTTTTACCTGGATGACAGTTCGAAAATCATATGTTTAGGTTTTGGGTTGCCAACACTTGTAAAAGATCACAGTTTTGTTATAAATGTAAAGATCTTTAATTACCTGTTATATATTACATTTAAAATAATATAAACATAAGTTTTCTCATACTATTTCATTTTTTTTAAATAATTTCTTTTTGTCCAACTCAAAACAATATTTTAAACATAATTAATAGTACTTATTTTTCGTTTTGGAACGTTACTGATTTTGTGTAATATAGTGCACACATCAATAGCTTTAAATACAGGCATCGTATTTACTTTGAAAAGAGAAATTTGTTGTCATTGTTTACATACAATACATGATTTTATGATTATTTTATCGTATTTTGAAATATTTAACCGAATAAAATATTTTCATCAACTGCGTGTCTGTATCATTGTAAAAATCTTGTTTACCTTTATGTTCAATCATATGGTTTAAATTCG
This sequence comes from Timema shepardi, assembly GCA_902151425.1. Classification (NCBI taxonomy): domain Eukaryota; kingdom Metazoa; phylum Arthropoda; class Insecta; order Phasmatodea; family Timematidae; genus Timema; species Timema shepardi. Next base: position 12,275 of record CABFVX010008564.1, on the reverse strand, counting down.
TCAGTCGCCATTTTGAAGCTATGTTCGTTAGAAGTTTTTGTGAAAGTGATGTTAATATATTTTTAAGGGGAATAAAACTATAAATAAACTTTGTGTCCGACCTAAAATAAATATATAAATAATATTGGCCTAAATTACTGTGGTTAACTATCACATTAATATATTACCATCTGTTTTCATTACAGTCATCCAAAGTGATAGATGTCAGCTGTTGGCGTAGTGATATATTAGGGATTACTTCTAGTAACATTTAGAGCTGTCATCCAGGTAAACTTAGCTCGTGAATGCCTTATAGGTAAAACTTCAATTCATTTCTCGTACCACCGTTCGTTAGTAACTGGTTATGAAGTTATTCTTCTATTCAGGGATATATTAACTGGACTCTTAAATACGAATGTTTAGTCAAATGTAGGTTTATTTCAAGCAAATTTTTTTTACTTGCAAATGAGTATCCATTGTTAGCGGCAGTGTAAGTATTTTTATCTTCAAATATATATCCAACTTTCTTAAGGAGAGAATAAGTGTATGTTGACCTACCAAGCTCAGAATATTTTCTTCAATTTAAAGCGTGTATAATAGTTTTTTAGTATACATAGCCAAATTTAAAAGGGTAGAAATTATTTAATTTTAAAATATATTTTAGGATTTTGCCCTAAATGCCTTTTTTATTCCTATGCTTTGAAAAATAGGCTTTTGGGGTGTAAGTTTATTTTCGATAATTGCGAAGCTAGCTCACAGAGAAGGAACTTGTCTGTGAGCTAGGGTGATAACTTTTATAGTGCCTATAAATGCCTATCTCGGTGTTAAGTACTTATTTTACAAATGGGAGCCTAAAAGTGCCTTTTTTCTATCTTTCTCTTCCTTCCTCCCTTCCTCTTTTTTTCTTTCCTCCTCCTTACGTCACTCTACGTGGATACTCGTGATAGGTAGGAAAAACCCACGTGTTCCAGTGGTCTGATAGGTTCAGACTGGTCAGTCCGGCAACAAAGATTTTCTTCTAGCGCACAACAGTGTCAGTTCATTCAGTGGTTAGATGTTCATTAATATTTCTTTGTATTGGACTCGGTGTAGATTATTTGCTACCGTTCAAACTAGATCTAATTACTAATTGAAGGATTTCAACTACAAAGTTGAAATATTTACCAAAGCGTATCGTATCTATATTATAAAAAGAAAATCCTAGCTATCTTGTTAGATGATGCTTTGTTAATTTGTAGAATTCACATATATTATTTGATGAAAATTTCCATATATAATATTAAGGTAAAATGTGAGATGAAGTATCACCTAGAACAACACAAAAATACTACAATTAATACAAAGAATTCCAGAAAGAAAACGAGATTAAAACAATTTTCTATTTTCTAAAATTAACTATTCAGATAAAACCCAAGAGCAATTTTCTGCTGATTTATGCTCTGCGATGGTAGCTGAAAATATTTCTTGGAAGAAGCTGGAGAATCCAGATTTCAATGCTTTTCACAACAAATATACCATCATGAATATATTCGATGAATCAACTCTGAGGAAACACTATTTGCATTAAACCTATTTATCCGTAAGTTTTTACAATACCAGTTTTTCTTTCTGACATTAAAACTATTAAATGAATTGTATTGATTTAAACTATTTACAATAAACATTCTTTTTATTTCATTTAAGACAGTTGAGAAGTTCTGAGAAGATATTGGAGAATCATACATCTGGGCTACTGTTGATGAAACCACTGACATATGTAAAGATCCATTTTGGAAATCTTCTTGGCGCAATCACAGTTTTAGAGGCGAGGGATTTGCCTCTTGTGAAAGATGTGAAGATAATGCGAGGAATAGAAGAAAACCTGAATCGGGCTTCTGGCTCAGTTGGCACAGCCATCGTCGACCAATCTAACAGAGTATTGCAGTGAAACCCTGGGTGGAAAGTGATGGCAAGTATTGCGGACATCTTGGAAGGACAAACTACATCACTCCCAGAAGTCAAACTTAGCCCAGCTGAAATAGCTTGTCTGGAGTTTTGCCCGATGACTTCATGTGAAGTCGAGAGAAGTTTCTCACAGTATGAAAACATTTTGTCAGACAACAGAACCAAATTTACACCTGAATATCTTGAGAAATATTTGTTAGTTAACTCTAATAGTAATTAATATATGTATATGAAAGTGTATGCTGAATTTTAAGAGTGAATAATAAAAATAATAAGTGTTTCAGTACCTTGTTTTGCATTACTATGCCTATTTATGTGCCTATTTTTGAAATTTTAGTGCCTATTTGCCTGCCTTTTTAAAATTTTTAGTGCTTATAAATCCACCCCCTACAGTTATGACCAATTTTAGAAAATTTGAGATGATTGGAAAATGTCCTCTGATTTGTTCAAAATGGGTATCTATAAAAAGTCTTTCATGATAAATATGAATGTATATTTATTGTTACAAATTCAAATCCGTTGATGGTGGTTTATAAATAACCTATAAGCTTAGTAATTGAAAATGTACACTTGATGATAAAGATTGTACGATTGTCTACTACCATTTATTTTAAATTATATTTCTAACTAAAGACTATACACACATTACTCATTTCAACTCGGTATGCTATAGATTAATTTGTTTAAGCTCTACGTTTCTAATCAATTAAATAATATTAATAATAATATTTTGCACCGTGTCTTACTACCCTTTCGGGTTATACGCTTTAAGTACTAATTACGCTAATGGTTTGGGAATTGGGAAGGTTAAATTAGATTAAGTGAACCCGCATGTACGTGGAGGGAGGGTGGAAAACCATTTAGGAAAAACCACCCCCAGTTCACCCGACCGAGATTCGAACCTCGATTTCCCCATCCTCAGCAGTCGAGCACAACACGACAAGCGCGTTAGCCAACTAAGCCACCGAGGCTGGTCTATTCAATTAAAAATGTTGAGAACAAACACAATGCTCCACTTATTAGTTGTATATTCATGTAAGTTAACCTTGTAGGATTTGTTTTATTTCATTACGTAACATATATATTGGAGCCAGGTCGTTGATGTTAGTGTGTCAGTCACGTTGAACCGGTTTTAACTACCGCGGTAAATGTGAGAGATATCTCCAGCCTCCCAGCTCAAGAACCAGGAGAATCCATTTTTTAGTTCCACTGGAATGTTACATTAATTAAGAAAAAATGAGAATATCGAGCCACACAAGAATATTACTCATATAACTGGTGGAGTTAGATGGCAACACATTTCCAGTGATGAGTATAACTTAAGTTCCTGAACAAACGAAAAAATTGGTCCATGTTATTGTTGAGAAATCAATGAAAACCTACGTTTTGTTACTAAATTGTCAATAAAATATTATTTATAAACAACATTAAAATCATAATACACTGTTATTGAAACCTCACTAACTAAATATATTAAAATATATTATTTATAGGCTATACGCTACCTGAAATATTTTTTGTGACTCATTGATACATTTCNTTATTATTATTATTAGCACCGCGTCTTACTACCCGTTTGGGTTATACGCACTTACGCTAATGTGTAATGGTAGGGTGATTGTGAGACGAAATGGAGGACCTACAGTTTAACGTGGAATTCGAACCACGGTGGAGGCCTGGCATTCCTCACATTCACAAGAAGTCTTGTCAGAGGTGAAGGAAGGGTTTGGTAATCAGATAAATCTGTGCCGGAACCGAGGATTGAACCCCAGCCACCAGCACAGAAGTCTGACACCTTACCCCTAGACCGCCAGGTCACCAGTGTTCAAATGTTACCATATTCTAATATTTTAGACCCATCAATTTGTATAAACCTACTTCTTTAGGCGAATGGTCTAAGGCTTCACTATCGCAATAATAGGACTGCTGATGATGGGGAGATCAATTTTGAATGTCAGTAGTATGTTCTGTGGATATTTTCTACTAAAGGCTTTACTGCTCTCCCTACACTCAAATTAGGATACACGTCCTCAAAATGATACCTTCCACATACCTAACACACTGGCGTGGTTAGTACAGATGCTGTTAGCCACTCCATTCAATAGGTAGTTTTTGCTTACAAAAGATCCCGGAGTTTTGAAATCTAGACTAGTTACGTAGTTCCAGATTCCTAAATAATTTCCGAGTCTACGACTATAGTGAGCTGCCAATCGCACCACCATCTTGAAAAAATGGCGGCCAAAACTGTTTTTTTCTCTCTATATATATCTCCTTTCCAGTTGGTCCTATGTAATGACTCTTTGCAACAATTATAAAAATGTGTTAACCAGCTCATTTCCACACAACCACGAGGTAGAGCTACTGGAGCGGTTTTTTTACATGGTATCCCTTGTGAGCCTAATCTACAACTGAAATCAATCTTTAGACAATTGTTGGAATCTGCTTCGCTTTGAAGGTCCAGGTCGGCTGACAACTATTTGTTTGCTGCTTGCTTGCATTTACATGAGATAAATTTGAGAAAAGCCTGAGGACCTCAATCGTTGGTGTTTCTGACTGAAATAAGTACAATTTACCAAAAAGGAGATATAGATTTTTTTAAAAAAACGATTCAGGCCACCCTTTTTTCAAGATGGCGGCGTGAGTGGTGATACGCCAAGGTCTAAAACTTAGAAAATCAATTAGAGCCTATAACTACGTGACCCTCTTAAATATCAAAACACCCGCAATTTTTGTGAGCTAATCGTCTTTTTTTTTCTGTTGACCGGGTTATATAGCCTTAGGGCGTAGTAAGACGTGGTTTAAATAAGTCCAGCCTCTAATATGTATATTTAGATCAAACCTACTACACATTGTTGTTATATTATAAATTTACTTTTATTCATATAGTTTTAAAAAGCCGGTTGGTGGCTAATTACAGTTATCTGTGTAGTCAATATTTAATATTGATTTAGCATTGGAGAAATGTTAGGAAAAGGGTTCCGTAGTTTTTAATTAAAATGATACGTGAACGTTATCTAAATATATGTTGTTTATATTATATTCCACGTCTCATTACACGTCCCAGTGTAGCAAGCCCAAATTAAAATAACTTAATTTTTCATGTCACGGTCATGAAATAATACCACAGACGGATGGACAGACAGAAAAACGGCAATTAGAAAAACATTGGGTCATGAAACAACGACATTTATCAAAATCTCAAATTCATTTTTTCTACGATCACAATACTTTCTTTCTGAGGTGTCGAGAGAATGTAAAAAGTTTTTTTCTCAATGCCTTTTGTCTGTCTGTACCTTGGATTAGAGCCGAAACTATTTTACTGATTGAGGCAAATCTTGGTATTGGTGATTTTCATAAGGTGTGTGCGACGGATTTTTGGGAATTATATATCCAGCCCTAAATCTAGGGGTAGTTTAGTTAAGGGTAAAAAGATAAAAACAATCAATTTTCTCGAAATTCGCTTCAAAACTTTTGATTAAATTTTATATCTAGACACTGTACATTATTATGAACAGGATGATCACACAAACTTTCTCATAGAAATTACTTTTAGGTTACGTTACATATGGGAAGTATTTACAATTCTTATCATTTCTCTCCGGCTATTTGAAATATGAAATAACTTATCATTTCAAATTTGTATTAGTTCTATTAAAAGTAGGGGTGACCTGGCGGTCTAGGGGTAAGGTGTCAGACTTCTGTGCTGGCGGCCGGTGTTCAATCCTCGGTCCCGGCACAGATTTATCTGATTACCAAACCCTTCCTTCACCTCTGACAAGACATCTTGTGAATGTGGGGAATGCCAGGCCTCCACCGTGGTTCGGATTCCACGTTAAACTGTAGGTCCTCCATTTCATCTCACAATCACCCTACCAATACACATTAGCGTAAGTGCGTATAACCCGAACGGGTAGTAAGACGCGGTGCTAATAATAATAATATTAAAAGTAAAGATCCTTTATTTGAAATATATTTTTACAAGACCAATCATCATCATCATCATGAACAGCTTCCAGCCACTGGCTGGGTCTGTTTGGAACAAAAGCCTCTCCACAGCCTCCTTTCCTTTCACCGTCTCTCTCCCCTCACCTTGGCTCGGTCTTCTCCTCTTTCCTCCACTCTCCTCCTTAATACCATCAGCCATATGTCCCTCGGTCATCCTCTCAGTCGCCTATCCTCCATCTCCATATCCAACCTCCTCCTGGACATCCTTTCCTTCTACATTGTTCTCACATGACCGTACCACCTCAGTCGTGCCTTCTCTCCCCTGTCTTGGACTCGTTCTCCCTTTAATATTCTTCATTTCTCATCCTGTCACATCTTGTCACACCTAGACTGCTTCTCAGATATCTCATTTCACTCCCCTGTATTCTACTTCTATCATGTTCCCTCATTACCACGTTTCTGCAGCTTACGCCACTATTGGTAGGTGATAGTCATTGTATCTCACTCCCCTGTATTCTACTTCTATCATGTTACCTCATTACCACGTTTCTGCAGCTTACGTCACTATTGGTAGGTGATAGTCATTGTATCTCACTCCCCTGTATTCTACTTCTATCATGTTCCCTCATTACCACGTTTCTGCAGCTTACGTCACTATTGGTAGGTGATAGTCATTGTATCTCACTCCCTTGCGCTTGTCTGGCATATCCCAGCTCCATATCAGGCTTCTCACCCCTCTGAAAACATACCTCTACTTGCCTTCCTATCTCTCTCTCATTTACCTCCTGTTCCTTCCATACAGGCCTTTAAAAATGAACTTGATTCTTCAGCTCTTTGTTGGACAAAGCTGTTTTTTCTTTTCCCAGTTTTCCTGCGATGACTTTCCTAACTCCTGACGCAATAAAGTAAGAAAGTAACAGTCCATATTATTTCATTTATCACGTTTGGTGTAATGCCTCTACAACAATGTATACTCCTGTTATTTTGTTCAAAAAATATTATGAGTTTTTAGAAAATATCTATTTTAAAATAAATTGAGGGAAAGTCGTCGCGCGTTGCATCGTACCAATTATTTACACAGAAATGCAAATTTTATTGGAAGTCATCTAAATTTTTTTTTAAAATTGGTTGATTAAGAGAATAGGTCTACTAATGGTTTAGCAAACAAAAAAAAGTTGAAGGTATTACAAAGCGCACGTGTGCAGTACATTACTTTACACACTTAAGCATATGTCTTTGCAAACAATTTTATTATTATTATTATTATTATTAGCACCGCGTCTTACTACCCGTTCGGGTTATACGCACTTACGCTAATGTGTAATGGTAGGGTGATTGTGAGATGAAATGGAGGACCTACAGTTTAACGTGGAATCCGAACCACGGTGGGAGGCCTGGCATTCCCCATATTCACAAGATGTCTTGTCAGAGGTGAAGGAAGGGTTTGGTAATCAGATAAATCTGAGCCGGGACCGAGGATTGAACCCCGGCCACCAGCACAGAAGTCTGACACCTTACCCCTAGATCGCCAGGTCACCTGCAAACGATTTTAATCAAGAGTTCGAGTGCAGATATTTTCAAACAAGTTTGTCAATAATTTAATCTCGAGTTTTTGCATTATTTATGATCGCTTTAAGAACAAATATCTGCATATATTATTTAGCTATACTTGCTTCCTAGTCTTTGTATACAAAGTGTAAGGATTTAAAATTAATATTCTAGTAAAGGGTTTGGACTTCAAAATATTTCATATGGTATTGGTTTACATTATTGAAATCATCATTCAAATAAAATGTGTGTTTCCTTTAATATCATAGATTTAAAATGTAGCTAAATATATTATTGTTAATTTAAAGTAAATTAAGCTTTATCGAGGGCAAAGAACATTATTTCAATAAAAAAGGTAATTTAAAAGTCCTATAATAGTTATTATATATTATATATAAGTATGAATATATAAAATTATATTTATTTTTATTTTTGCTTTCCAACAAATGAGGTTAATACGGCCACTAAATAATACACCCATTCTCAAATTCAACCACCAATAAGTGAGATTATTTAATAAAAAAGTGCATGTTCTAACTAAAACGTAGAACTAAGAAAACAGATTTTTTATTTAAATGAACACGAATTTTAAAATAGCTTGAGCAAGGTAGAATAAAGTTTGGTATATTATATATTTATTAAATAAAATAAAAATCTTATCTAACTTTTCCATCATTATAGGCCTATAAATGCCAAGGCGCAATGTCAAATAGTTATTTGCAATACGTTTATTTGAATGATATTAAAATTATTTATATCTTTAACATTATTTTTTGAGATTTATTAAAGCCATGATTACAATTTTTTTCATGGGAATCTTTTAATTTTATAAATAATATTTTTTCTAAAATACTTACTAGTATTTAAATTTGATTAAATGAACGTGTTAAATCTAAGTTTGTTTGTATGCACCTATTATTATAAACCTTCGGGTATACTATTTATACTATAAGGATATATATGGGAAAGGTATATTTGAGATAGATTGTAACCACATTTGTGTGAGTTGGAATTAGTAAACCCTTAGTGAAAAAGAATTTAAATACGCCTGATTAATATTCTATCTCGGATTAATTTCGTCGCTGGCAATTCAATCTTGTAGTAAAGCTACGCGTTAAACCACGTGACCATCGAATTTGGTTTTAATCGAAGCTAGGTAAAATAGCCTACATGAAGTAATTGAATGAATGTGTTTACTAGAAGTTTTTATAGGCAGTGACTGTACGTAAAGGAAGAGTTGGATAGAAGTATTTACTTGGAGCCAGTAGGTTAAGTAGGCGACTACTAGTACCTGTAAGTAGGGCAGGATGTAACTTGCCAAGAAAGTGACGTCACACAGACTCGAGAATCTGTCGATACTTTGTTTGCGGGAGCTCTCCTCTATATATAAACCTGTTATTAGCTATAGCTAGACACAAAGCCCCAGTAGGCATTGTGTTTGCCTGGTGACCTTATGGAGGAATAAATGTTAAAATCGTAAAATTAGAATTAATTCATTTCTCTAAGACAAGTCTTAAATAGTTTCAAAATTGTCATTATTTTTTGTAATATATTTATATTCTTTCCTGTATAAGTCTTGAATGAGTAAATAAATCTAACTGTTATGCAACCTATTTAAAAAAAGTACAAGTAAGTTTTACAAATGTAATTGGTGTAATTTATAGTACACAGAGCAACTCTTATTTGAGCATCATTAAATTTATTAATATTATTATTATTAATATTAGCACCGCGTCTTACTACCCGTTCGGGTTACACGAACTTACGCTAATGTGTAATGGTAGGGTGATTGTGTTATGAAATGAAGGACCTACAGTTTAACGTGGAATCCGAACCACGGTGGAGGTCTGGCATTCCCCACATTCACAAGATGTCTTGTCAGTAAATCTGTGCCGGGACCAAGGATTGAACCCCGGCCGCCAGCACAGAAGTCTGACACCTTACCCCTAGACCACCAGGTCACCTACAATTTTATTAATAAAATAAGGCGGAAAGAACGTGAACAGAATTATACATGACCGAGTAAAAAAATCCTTGTATAAATTTTAAGAGCTAAAAGAAAGGAACCAACATATTCCGTTTGTAGGTTGGATGCCATCACTTCCTGACCCTGTCCTAGTTGCATTTGTTCAAATATAATATCGGGCCTCTACACGCTCAGTCTTCATGTCATTATTTTTCATCAGACGGTGACCTGGCGGTCTAGGGGTAAGGTGTCAGACTTCTATGCTGGCGGCCGGGGTTCAATCCTCAGTCCCGGCACTGATTTATCTGATTACCAAACCCTTCCTTCACCTCTGACAAGACATCTTGTGAATGTGAGGAATGCCAGACCTCCACCGTGGTTCGGATTCCACGTTAAACTGTAGGTACTCCATCTCATCTCACAATAACCCTACCACTACACATTAACGTAAGTGTGTATAACCCGAACGGTTAGTAAGACGCGGTGCTAATAATAATAATAATAATAATAATAATAATAATAATAATAATAATAATTCTTCGCCGTTAAATCCGAATAAAAGTTAACTGTCATCTTTCACGCGTCTTTAAGTTTGGTGAATACATCCCCTTTTTAAAAAACCAAGCGTTTATTAAAATGTACTACCCGCGTTAAAAAGTGTGTAAATTAATCTAGTAGATATGAGGAAGTAAATTCACTCGTTCTGAAAAGTTAGTTTCTAATATGTTATTAAAAACTTCAACCATATGTTAAACTATGTCATTTAATTTAATAGAGGACTTCATTTAGATATATAATATTTTGTCTTTATTGTCTATTTACGTTGAATATCTAAATAAGTCAATAAAATATAAAATATGACCACGCCGCTCTTTTAATAAAGTATAGATTGTAAAATAAGTTCTATCCTTTATATAGAAAAAATACCTGCAAGTTTTTTTTTATTGATTCTGGTAAAGTTAATAATTAAAAATATGTTCTACAACCTTTAATTTCAAATTGTTGGACAACAAATCAATTAGTATTGCAATAGAATATTTCTTACAAATTATGTCACACAAGTTTCTTAGTTATGTTATTATACACTCAATAGTGTAGTTTAAGATTTACAGAAGTTCCTATAAAATTATAAGATAGATATAATAAATATATTTTTTGGAACCAATTTTTATGAACTAAATTAGTATTATTATTGTCGACATCTCATCTTTTAGCTTAACTAGTTATATATAGGAATAGGGTATAATGAGTTGAGCTGGATAGAACTAGCTCAAGATAGGCATAGGGTGTAATTAGGTGAACTGGATAGAACTATCTTAAAATAGGGATAGGGTGTAATGAGAAGAACTATATATAACTATCTCAAGCTAAAGAAAGGGAGTAATGAGGTGGACTGGAGAGAACTGGCTCTTGGGAGTGGTGGGTGGCGTACTTTTATAGGTGTGATAATGGACATTTGAGCTCCTAAGTAAGTTAGCATCAATAATATTTAGGCTACGTGGGTTTTACTCAATTACAACTACTTGAATAGCATCAACGTAAATAAAAGATAATTCTTTTAATCAACTGATGTATAAGAAAATCCTCACATTAAAGATATTATTATTTTACACCTCTATTTGTAGCTGTAACACTTAATATATAATTTTAATCCACTGGAAACACAATTACTTTATTTTAAAAATGTTTCTTACCCGTTATACCCAACATAAAGTAGTTATTAAGTTCTATTCCAGAGTGTTAATATTAATCGTGCTTCAGTCTCGTAGCGCTAAAACTCAACTATTAGCCACGCTCAGTGATCTATCAGCGACATCTAGGACTCTCAGTCAATCTCACAGAGCACGACAATGAAGGTAACACGAACAACAGGGGGAAACACTTGGCATTTCAGGTCGAGGCTCTTGAGAGCTCACACAAAATAACGATCGAACCAGAAAAATATCAAAATGCGAGATTTCTCACTATTCATTCGATAACAGTCAAACCCGCCTCGGTGGCGTAGTTGGCTAACGCGCTGGTCGTTTTGAGCTCGACTGCTGAGGACGGGGAGATCGAGGTTCGAATCTCGGTCGGGTGAACTAAGGATGGTATTTCCTAAATGGTTTTCCACTCTCCATCCACTCAAATGCGCGTTCACTTCCTCTAATTCAACCTTCCCAATCCCTAATCCACTAGAGTAATTAGTACTTAAATCGTATAACCCGAACGGGTAGTCAGACGCGGTGCTAACTATTATTATTATTCGATGACAGTCAAATTTGGATCATTTAAATGTTTTTGTGTTTTAAAATACATATGTTTAGGTTAATTTTTATTTTTTCAAGCTAAGGTAAAAGGGTTTTACTGGTCTCTATTCAACTGTTTTCGTATAGAAGAATACACAATCTACATCAAAATACGAAGAATTATCTAGGATGAAATGGATAACGAGTCAAGCTAAGTATTTTTGATATTTTTATAACGAACAAAAACTTTGTTCACCAAAATAAATAAAAATATATTTTTACAGTTAATAGATTTCCAACACATACTCATATCAACCTTTACTAAAATATTGTATGGACAGAGGAGAGTTTGGATAAATACTTACACTATACTAACAATTACACGGATATTTGAGTTCAAATACCAGTCATGAGTACTAAGGGTGTTCCAAAATTATTACCCCTCTCCCTCCAAAAAAATACGAGTTCATTTACTATAAATTCAAACTTAATTATCCTTAACTCATTAGTATTAGTGATTTTTACATTAATGTGGGACCTGAAAAGATCGTGACACGTATTGTTTATTAAAAGATCGTGAGACGTGGCGTTTACTAAAAGATCGTGAGACGTGGCGTTTACTAAAAGATCGTAAGACGTGGTGTTTGCAAAAAGATCGTGAGACA